>OU427003.1:4222740-4260240 GCA_911387935.1 Dolichovespula saxonica | reverse complement strand
AAAAGGAAAAGGATAGAGGGGTTGGAAACTACGTGTACATATGGGAGCGAGTAAAGCTTGTATTTCTATATGGCTTTTATCACTTACAGGGCTTCTGCATTAATATCGCGTAACGCGTGCTTGCCGCTCGCCTGCACCTGAATACCGATAATAACGAATATCTGCCTATATTTCGTACGTATTTATGTGCCCCGGGGTTTGGGCATGTGTATTTGCGTTACCCGATGTTTACGATTAATGCGTACGCGCGAGAGTACGTGCGTATGTGTATGTACACCTATGTATATATATATTATATATATATATATATATATATTTTGTATGTATGCATGTATGCTAGAGTTATTAACTATGTACGTGTATATAATAATAAACGTGAGATTTTCTCTGTGAATTTTGGAGAAAATAGATTAACGAGGTTGGAATTAATTTTCTTTAAATCTATGATTTTATGCTCGTGTCATTTCGTTATACTAATTGATCTTGACAGGTTATTGAATCATTAATTAGATATTATTCGTGTTTTCGTTTTTATTTCTTTTTTTTTTTGTTTTTATGTTTCTTGTCTTTTTTCTTTCTTTATTTCATTTTCCTTTATTTTATTTCAATTATTATTCTCGTTTCCATTTTTCTCCCTTTTTATTCTTGAAAATCATTATCGGTCGTCGGGGTTATATTTCTTCGTTGAAAAAAAATAATCTACAAATTTTTATCCTTCGTTTTTTCTCCTTATATATATATTTTTTTTCCCCTTTTTTACGCTTTGCGTAAGCAATTGTAAATGGAGTAAGGGGAAGAAAGGGGAAGAAGAAAAAGAAAATAATAGAAAAGAAAAAAGGGAAAACAGAAAGAAAAGAAAAAAAAAAGGAAAAGAATATTACAACCGATCAAATCGGTTATTTATGCGGTTTGACGATTCGTAATACGTATGTACTTTCGTTAACTACAGCGTTTGTAAAAGAGAAGAAGAAGAAGAAGAAGAAGAAGAAGAAGAAGAAGAAGAAGAAGAAGAAGCGGCCGTGTACTCGCTAATAGCTTTCGAAAGAAGGCGGGCCCCCAAACGCGTCCCGAGTTAAATACGCGCACGTGCGAGCCTAACGAAGTTGGGAACACGTCGTGAACATATCTCTGTCCCCGTGTTTGCTTGTGCGTGTTTGTTTGTATTTGTTTGTTCGTGTGTGTGTGTGTGTGGATGTACATTGTGCAAGTGGAGGAATAAGGGCTGGATCGATGAGCCCGAGTCGCTCATGGATAGATATAGTACACACGCGTATATATAACAACCCTATACCCTATATAAACCATTCTTCACCCTCCTAACGCTACAACCGTAATTTCGATTGATCAAGAGGAAAATATTTCCTACGAGGTACAATCACAATAATTATAATAATTCCTTCATTCGATCTATCTGTGCGCAACGAACGGGATATATACTTTTAAAAATTCAGTGTAACGGACGACGACGTACCAAACTCCCCTCTCGCCCCTTCGTCATCTCTCCTACACTTTACACCCTTCATCCGCAAGCCCCCATCCCCTCCTCTCCCTCCCCATCCTCGCCGACACTACCGACGGTGTTCGTCGTGTCATCTTTTTTCTTTTCTTTCTCTCTCCCTCTCTCTCTCTCTCTCTCTCTCATTCTTTTTTTTTATTCAAAGAAAAGTAAAAGAAAAAAAAAAAAGAATCGCGCATACTTTCTCATCGTAAAGAATAAGAATTGATTGGACATATGATACTGTATTGGGGGGAGTGGGGAGGGTTGTGTAAATATATATATTTCTTGTTTGTTGTTTCCTTGTTTGTTCCGTTAAAATAAAAATAAAAGAGAATTGCACGCATCCCTACTCGTTTAATAAATTTTAAAAGACGTACGCGACTGATAATACCTTTATCTTTATATAATAATAATAATAATAATAATAATAATAATAATAATAATAATAATAATAATAATAATAATAATATAGAAATATAGAAATATGCAAAGTAAAATACGTAAATAAAAATCGAATAAAACGAAAATAACGACAGAAAACAACACACGTTTAGAAATGGTATGGTAGACCCCCTCTTTTTATATATATATATATATATATATATATATATATATATATATATATATCGTTGTTAGAGAGATGCGTTTGCATTCTAATCGAATTTATGATTACACTTTGAGAGAGAGAGATACACTGTTGGTTATGCTCGCGAAGCCGCATATCCTCTATCCGAGGCGTTTTAATCCACGAAGATTGTCTTTATCGTTCGGCTCTATCGGCGACATTATATTCCGTCGTGCGCCGTACGACGACGGTTCACTTATACGCCCTGACTACTCTCCACGCATTACCATATTTTGCATACGCTAACATTTTATACGAACTCGCTCTCTCTCTCTCTCTCTCTCTCTCTCTCTCTCTCGCTCTCGCTCTCGCTCTCACACGTGCGCGCGCTCCTGCCTGCCTGCTTTGCACTCGGTATTTTCATGGTTCTCGCTTACGATCTCCACCTTTCAAGACACTCATTTCTTCTTGCTTACTTGCTTTCTTGCTTGCTTCCTTGCTTGGATTGGATTGGATTGGAAAAAAGAAAAATGGCGTTACGTTTCCCGAACGAATGGAATTATGTAATTTTTTCTCTCTCTCTATTTTCCTTTTTCTTCGACATCGAAGAAGCTGATTAAATTTCGTTTAGTTCCCGTTAAATTCTGAAAAAAGCGAGAAAAAAAAGAGGCAAAAAAAAAAAAAAAGAAAGAAAGAAAGAAAGAAGTTTCTCGTTAATTCACTGTTTAATTTCGTAAAAGTGTTATTCGAAACGTTTCTTTTAAATAAAAATATCGGACAGTCGCGCATATATATATATGTGTGTGTGTGTATGTAGGTATATATCAATGAAGATAAGATAAAGTGTAAGAAGGTAGATTGTTTATTTGTCGCGATTATTGTCGTAAAAGTTTTATCCGTCTAGAGTCTCGCGTCGAACGAATTTTCTTTTTCCTTTTCTTTTTTTTTTTATTCTGTCGGCGCGCCCAACGCGTGTTAGCGTTTTAAAATAACCGCTAAAAATAAGTCTCGGTACTTACTCTTCGCGCGACTCGTTACAGATTCTCCTTATCTTTCTTTTTTTTTTCTTCTTCTTCTTTCTTTCTGATCTATCTATCTTACGCGCATGCGCGTTCGTATCGAGCCCCCTCCCCCCTTTCGCTCTTACCACTATTACTACTACCGTCACTATTATTATTGCTACTATCTTTTTCATTCTGCTGTGCGGCTATCTCTTTCCTACTTCGAATATTAAATGTAAAAAAAAAGAGAGAATAAAAAAGAGACGAAACGAAAAGAAAATAGCAACTGAAGAGAGATAGAGATAGAGATAGATAGAGAGTGAGAGAGAGAGAGAGAGAGAGAGAGAGAGAGAGAGAGAAATAGGTTCTATCAGGCTTACCTGATGGAAACGTGCCAACCGATCCATTTCTTAATATCAGAGATTGTCAAGAACAATACTCTCTAAATCGTATTAAAATCGTATTCTCTTTATGTATATATTTGTGTGTGTATGTATATATATATATATAATTTTTGAAGACTTGCATCGTTCGTTAACCCGTCCTATATTACACCCCACTATTCCTTTTTTATTATTTGTATGTTTTATCTTCGATTTCATTTTATCGTTGAATGATCTAATTTCATACTTTATATAAGGTTTTAAGTCGTTTTCTGTTATATAGTATAATTATACTATAATACTTATGTACCGTACAAGTAATAATAGACGAGTTTAAATGTAGTATAGTATTCTTAGAGAATTATACAACCGACTATACTGGCATAAATTATAGTTTTTTGGTATGTATGTATGTATGTATGTATGTATGTATGTATGTATGTATGTATGTATGTATGTATGTATGTATGTATGTATGTATGTATGTATGTATGTATATATATATATATATATATATATATATATATATATATATATATATATATAAATGAGAAAGAAAAAGAATACGATTATCAAACGCGGAATTCGTCTATTTGGAAATATATGTAGGTCAAATCAAGAGCCTGTATTCATACAAATTATTCGATTCAATTCGATTCTATAAATACAATTTTACTGATCGATGATCATAAAGCAAATCGATATTTCAGATTGAACGATTTGAACTCGGCGAAAGTTAAAATTGTAATTTTCATTATGAAGTGACAAAAAAAAAAAAAAAAGAAAAAAGAAAAAAGAAAATAAAAAAGTAAGCCTATGCCAATAATCGTGTTTTGATACATACATACATTTCATTCGCAAGATTAAAACGTATATATACGTGTTAATATAATCTCGTGCGAATTTTTTTTTTCTTTTTTAAATCGAACCAACGCGAAATAAATAGATATCAAAATCTGTTAAGCTCGATAGAAACGTTGATATTTATTTTCTTTCTAAAAAAAAAAAAAAAAAACGACGAAATAATAATGCTAATGACAAGTGTCATTTCCTTTTTCTTCTTTTTTTTTTTATATATGGATATTGATTTTCTTTTTTTTTTTATTTTAGATATATTTCTTGCGAATAAAATGAAAAGGCGAATATATTACACACACACACACACATGCGAAATATAATACATATCACGGAAGTGCGAAAGAATCGCACGATTCTCTTCCACGATCGCGTCATGTCAATTGTCGCTAATTGGATTATTTTTCACGCGACCCTGGGAAGGTTCCGTGTGTCTATCTACATACGTACGTATATACACGCATGGATATGTACATACATGCATACATACATACATAGGTACGTACACGTACACATAGTGACGAAGATGGAGAAAGGAGAGAAAGGGAGAAAAAAGAGCAATGGGAGGCCATCGGAATGAAGAGGGAAACACGGAATGCCACGACCTTTCGATTTCGAAGCAAGAGAGAGAGAAAGAGAGAGAGAGAGAGAGAGAGAGAGAGAGAGAGAGGGGTCGTGGATTTTGGCGAGAACACGGCTACCGCCTAGTGTAGCTATTATAACGCTTGCTTTCTTCCCTATGACAGGCTGAACCATGGAGGGAGGAAGAGAAGAAGGGTGATAGTGGTGTGGAGTAGTATACTACTAGTTGGTTTAGTTCTACGAATACATATATCGGATTTCGTGCGGAACATAAGCTTGATGAGAACATTTTTATCAGCCTTTCTTTCTTTCCCACATCTCTCTCTCTCTCTCTCTCTCTTTTACTTCTGTAGTATCTGTAGTTGTGTGTTGTATTGATCAAGTTATATATATATATATATATATATATATATATATATATATATATGAAAAAGTTAGTAAAAATAAATTTACTTTCTTGTTGATTATTTTACTTCAAACTAATTTATTATATATATATATATATATATATATATATATATATATATATATAGAGGGTGTTTCAGCTAAAAGAGGCCACCTAAATATTTTCTTTGTTTTCTTTTTATATTTTGAATGGTTTAAAAAGAGGTATGTTACGAATAGTTTATATATATATATATAAAATAGTATAATGTTATGTATGTTATAAGCGGCCTCCTTTAGTTTAAACATCCCGTATATATATATATATTAAATATATTAATTATATTTCACTAAATTTATTTATTATATTCGATTAGTAATATATATATAACTTGTATATTATTTTTGACTTAGATATCCTAAGATTTGATTACTGATATTTTTAGAATAATAATAATAACAATGAAAAGAAAAGAAGAGAAAAAGAAGAAGAGAAGAAGAATCTATGTCGTGGAAACATAAAGGGTTAGGGTGGTTAATAGCCGACATCTTGAAGTTGAGAAAGAAAAAGAGAGAACGGGAAGAAAGGAAGGAAGGAAAGAACTAAAGTATTCTGACGATGATCGTGTAAAGCTGTAAGCTGATATGCCAGAAAGTGAGAGAGAGAGAGAGAGAGAGAGAGAGAGATCGAGAAAAGATAACGATAAATATTCAACGGATAAAATCGGAGTCCGATGGTCGATCGGTTTTCTTTGCTATTACTATAGAGCGTTCGGGTCGTTTGTATATGGCGGGAAATTTGAATTCCAAAAATTATTTTTCTCATACCTTTCTCGCGTTCTCACGCTTCAATAGAAATAGAAGGCGAAAAAGCAAAGAAACAAAAATAAAAACCAAAACGAAACAACAAGAAACGAGAAGAGAATAGAAAAGAAAAGAATATAAAATCTTTGTCCATAGACGTGTACTGAACATTTTTAAAACGCACTTTCCAATGATAATCATTCTATCGTTACGATATAAAAACCGTACTCGTACGTACGGTCGAATTTAGTTTTCACCTTTGGGCCTTTGATTACGTCGGGGTGGAATGGTTCGTACGGCGGGAAATTGCAATTGTTCAAATGACTTCTCGTCTTTTTGCGACGTTCTCAGCTTTTTCTTTTTTTTTTCTAAAGGGAAAAAAAAAAAAAAAAAAGAAAAAAGAAAAAGAAGTAAAAACACCAAGCGTAATTTCTAATAATAATCTTATTATCACGGTCGGTCAATTTAAACTTGGATTCTGAATTCCACTTGGAAATTCTCGAAACGTTGGCGGGGGAGGGGAGTAGAAGGGAGGGAGGAGGGGCGGGAGGGTTGAGGAGACGGTAAAAGCTTGATCCTCTCCTCGGCTACGATGCCGTTTAGCTACGTTGATATTGGCCCTGCTCCAAACTCGTAACAATCACCTTGACGACAAGACTTTCTAGAACTTCTGACAGACTGCGATTAATTTGCATCTCGGCGATTCGAATATCACAATTATATGTCACCCTCCCCCACCCTCTCACCCTCCCCCCGACATGTATGCTCATCTATATGTGTATGTCTCTCTCTCTCTCTCTCTCTCTCTCTCTATGTGAGCATTCCACCCCTCTCTCTTTATTCGATAAAATGTCACGTATACGTCTATATATATATAGCGTATATATACATATAAATATATATTCTACATTGGTTAACGAGAATAAAAATGTTACTTTTCGAGTAGCGCCGTCATCTCCGTTAGAAATGTGTACGTATAATAATGACTCATAGAAATGAATTACATACTTGCGTATCTCAGAAGATGACGATGACGAGAGTAATATCTTTTTGATATGAATCGTTCAGAAATTACGAATAAAAAGAGAACAAAAAAAAAAGAAAGAAAAAAGAATAAGAAAAAAAGGAAAAGTATGAGAAGAAATGATAATGGTCTATTAAGATTTTTTATTAACCTATTATCCATCGATAAAATATCGAGGAAAATGACTCTCGTTAATTATTTCTTTTTTCTCTCAACGCGCGCGCACACGTACGTTATCTAGAGATCTACTTACTTACTTACGTACGTACGTACGTATGATGGTGTATGTATACGTACATGTTCTGTATAATGCACGCGTAAAATACCCATACATACACACATGTGTATATATATATATATATATATATATATATATACTTGTATGTATGTATGTATATACATATATATAAATCTATAGATACGTTGTTTTTCTTGCTGAACTTGCGCTTAGCATTAGGTAATCTCTACGATCAAATATCCATTAGCCGTGTACACTCATTATCGATTATACCATACTCAACGTCGTATCTAGTGTCTGTCTACTACTACCCGCGCAACTCCTTCGTGTTCTCAGTGCGAAAAGGAATATGTGTGTGTGTGTGTGTGTGTGTGTGTGTGTGTGTGTAAAACGTACATACACATACATATATAGTACTAGAAAGTTGTTCGTCGTTTGTGTAGCATCTTCTAAGGACAAATCTTCAATCATTTTCTAAGAATAATATTTTTCTATTTTGTTTATTTATTTATTTATTTATTCACTCACTTATACATACATATATATATACATATCTATATATATATATATATATATGTATATAATACATACATATGTAATACATACATACATATATATATATATATGTATGTATGTGTCTCGATATAATCCTCGGTTAAAACATATTAAAACGGTGTTGTTATAATTTAGAAAAAGGATTAAGAGAACCTTTTATTGGCCAGTCATCAGAGAAAAATAAATAGGTACCGTTATTTTTTTTTACAGCCAACCATATTCTCTCTCCTTCTCTCTCTATGTCGTCTCTTTCTTTAACACACAGACGCATTGCTAAACTCTTTCAAAAATTAATCGTTTCATCGTAATACCAGTATAACTTTCAGATCCGTTTTGGCGTCTCTCCAAACTAACTCGAATATTAATTCACGTATATCTGCTGCTGCTGCAGCAGCAGCAGCAGCAGCTTACTGCCGCGACTACTGCTGCTACCGCTATTAGAAAGAGAGAGAAAGAGAGAGAAAAAGAGAGAAAGAGAGAGAAAAAGAGAGAAAGAGAGAGATAGAAAAAAATCATGCTTTTCCCCCCCCCATTTCTCTCCCTTTTTAAATTATTAATTTTTACTCCGAGATCATCGGATGAAAAACTATTCGCTCCGAATAGAAAATAAACTCCTCTTATAGTAGTTTCTCTCCATTCGATTCGTACGGATGTGTCCTATCTTTATCCTTTACCAATCTCTCTCTTTCGCGATTGCGCGCGCGCGCGCAGAGATACGTATTTACGTGTGATATTCCACAAACAGAAAGAAAATGGAATCTCGTGAGAAAGATCGAACCACTATGGCTTCTCCCTCTCTTCCTTTTTCCTTTTATTTCGTTTTGAATTTGACGAAGAGATCGAGACGATCACGAAAAACGGAAGTAATGGGCGTTGGAGGTGAAGATGGAGGTGGAGGTGAAGGTGGAGGTAAAGGTGGGGAGGTATCTCTTTGGTTAGGGAAGAAAAGAGATGGTGTGTGCCTGCCGTGTGCTTGTTGTGTAGCTTGAAGAGACTACTTCGTGCGGCCCACTTTCTTTACTTTCACGCGGCCGCCGTTCTTCTTTCATCGCCGTGCTCTCGCCTGACTTCGTAACTCGACGTGGTGGTGGAGGAGGAGGAGGAGGAGGAGGAGGAGGAGGAGGAGGAGGAGGAGGAGGAGGACAAGAACCGCGAAAGATTATAGCGTTCTTTTCTGTGCACATACATACGTACATACGTACGTACATACACACAGATAGAGAAACATACACATGAGCGTGCATGCAACCTCGAATAATTTCTAACGGGTTTTCCTTTCTTCCTCCTTCTCCTCCTCCTACTCTTCTTCTTCTTCTTCGTATTCTTATTTTCCTCCCCTCCATTTCTCTTTTTTTCTTTTATATTTATTCATTTTGATTTTCCTCCCTTTCCCTTTATCCCTTCCCTCGTTTCCACTTAATTTTCGTAAAATCGATCTGACGGGAGACGTCGAAGGGGCATCGCGGGAAAAAAATGATAGAAAAAGTGAAAAAAAAAAAAAAAGAAGAAAGAAAGAAAGATAGGGAGAGGGGGGGAAAAGAAAGAGAAAACAAAATTGTATCACCGCATATTTCTAATGTCGTTTTAATGCGATCAAATGGGAACACGAAACGTGAGAAGCACCCCTCCTCCCCCCATCCCTCAGTCTGATAATATATAATATATTAGAAATAAACGACTAATATTTTATTAAAGAGACATGTTTCCATTCGTTCACACATACACACACACAGAGATATTATGTTAGTGATTGATCTTTGAATTCTTCTTTCTTCCTTTCTCCCACCCCACCCCACCCCACCCCACCACATCTCTCAACCTCAACCTCTCCGGCCGGAGCGTTTTCTCGATCTTTCATTTATCATAATTGAACGTATATCCTCGTCTTGACTTCGTACGATCTTGGAAACGTTCGTATTGTTTACAAATTCGAAAGTCCCTTTTTTGCGATAAGCAAGTAATTATCGGATACGTTATTTCTTTTTTTTTTTTTTTTCTTTTGGAACAAACGAAAGAGGCGCGTTCGTGAGTATCGGTTACTTTGTAAAAGATTTATCGACGTTCTAATCACGTGACCCAAGAAAATATATATATGTGTAACAACGGGTCGTTAATAAATAACGCTTCTCTCCTCGTCTCGTAAGGATTTCGCTTTACTACAAAAGACGTAAACACGCGTCTTATCTCGTTTTTTTTTTCTCTCGCCTCTTTCTTTTTTTTTTCGTTTCGTTTCGTTTTGTTTTGTTTTTCTATTCGGTCTCACTCCGATGGAAATTTATATTCTATTACATGATTTTTGTACACACACACACACACACACACACACACACACACACACACACACACACACACACACACACACACACACACACACACACACCGTAGGAAAATATTGATTTCGAAAGTGGAGAGATAATATGGAGGGAAATATTAATGAGACGAAGTGATCGAAACGATATATTATGGATCATCATCGACTGGGGAAAGGGGGGAGGGCGGGGGAAGTTGTTATTTTTTTTTTCCTATCGAGCACAAAAGAAGAGATTCGGTCCGAAATCTTACAGCACTTAAAATGCTATCAGTTCGTATATACCTTTACAATCTTTGACAACGAGTTGACACTCTTGTTTATCTTTTTCTCTTGTATTTTTTTTTTTTTTTTTTTTTTTTTTTTTGGTGAACGCATCTCCATCTTATCGAAAAAATAGAAAGATCATATATATATATATATATAAATGGGGAAAGTGAAGTTTGACCCCAGTCATCTCGATGAGTCATTTTCATTCTGGCCAATACTTTTTACGATTTATTTTTCATCGATTATTTTTCTTGCTCCACCCAACCGCCCCTCCCCATCCCCCTCGTAATCGTAGACACAAATAGATGTATTAAGATTTTCATAAAAAAGAAGAAAAAGAAAAAGAAAATAAGAAATGTTTTTCAAATGGCCGCCGCTATCGTCGCCATTTTGATACGCCGATTTTTATTCGCGCTAATTTTTTTTCGCCTTCTTTTTTCCTTTCTATAATAAAATTCCTCCTTAATTCGCTCTTATCGTCGCATTAAAAAAAAAAAAAAAAAAAAAAAAAAAAAATATAATAATAATAAAATAAAATAAATAAATAAAAAATAAAAAGGAACGAAAGGTCGCGTTCTATTTCGCGATGATACGAAATATTTTCTTATATTCGCGTTACATGTACCTGGAGAGTAAAACGGGGGAAGAGAACAAAAAACAAAAAAATCTTTTAGTTCGAAAGGTTTCGAAGTAGTTTTGGAAATTTTTGACGTATGCATTTAATGTCCTCGATCGAAGGTAAGCTTTCGCGTTAGGTTTAACGAAGGGAACGGTCACGAGGACCCTCCCGCCCCTCCGGAACTTCCCTTTCAACTTCGATATCGAATCCGTGGGAAGTTCAAGAACTGTCGTTATACGAACACGCTCTAATACCAACTCCTAATACTTACGTATATAACGTTCTATCCACGTACTACGCGACAGTAAAATCAGTGTACATAGATTTATCCACGGAAAATTACAGAGAAATCCTGCTTTCAATCGACTCTCTCTCTCTCTCTTCTCTCTCTCTCTCTCTAGTTAAATTACCAATAGTTTTCCAAAAATATCTTAATTAATTAACCACCTTATATATTTGTATATATATACACGCACATAAATTAAAAGGAATTATTTTTATTAATTTAATTTGAATGACAAATTGAATTAAATAAGAAAGAGAAAAGAAGAAAAATTAAAAAAAAAAAAAAAAAAAAAAAAGAAAAGAAAGGTGTCGAATATACAATCGAATATACAATCGACAAAATTTTTAATAGGCGTCGTCGATCGTTTAAAATCGATGGAGAAAGAAATTTTTCTTTCCGACATTTTCTTTCTTCTCTTTTCTTTTCTTTCTCGATAGCTCTGCGGATAATGAAGGAACATAATAAACAGATTAATCAACTGATCCAACAGCAATGTGAGACGCCGAAGGTTAAGTTATTTAAACAAATTTTGCGAAATCGAACGCGAAGTAGGAGAAGGAAAAGGAGAAGGAGAATAAGAAGAAGAAGAAGACGAAGAAGCAGAAGGAGGAGAAAGAGAGATAAGGAGAACTATATGCGTTCTTCGAGATAACAAAGATGACGTCAGAAAGAACGAAGGAGGGGAAGGAGGAGGTGGAAGAGAAGGTAGAGGTGGAGAAGATGGAGGAATCGGAGCATACTTTCCATCCTTCCCTCTCTCTCTCTCTCTCTCTCTCTCTCTCTCTCTCTCTCTCTCTCTCTCTCTCTCTCTCTCTCACTCTCTTTCAAGAAACACGAAAAACGAACGTGAAACATATCGTAAGCGTCATCTTGCTTATGTTCGATAAAAATAAGTTTCACACTTCGGACTCCCTAAATTTTGCTATAAATACATATGTATGCATATACAACACACAGGCACGTATATGTGTACGCGATGGGTATGATAAAGATAAAGATAAATATATATATATATATATATATATATATATATATATATATATATATAAGTGGGAAATTTGCGTACTCCCGAATTTATTATCGCGTTAAGTTCGACAAAGAAGCAAGGAAGAGAGCGTATAAAGATCAAAGTTAAGTGAGATAGAAAGCGTAAATTAAGAAGACAGAAACAGATAGAGAGAGATGAATAAAGAGAGAGAGAGAGAGAGAGAGAGACATAGGACATAAAAAAAGAACAAGAGTATATGGATTTACAAAGATCGCACGTTCCAGAGAGGAGGATGAGAGGAGGATGAGAGGAGGATGAGAGGAGGAGGAGAATGAGGAGGGCCGATGCATAAAGCGTACAAAATCGATAGCACCGGAGAGCAATCCGCTTAATGGCATTCCCTAAGCAGACGCTAGACGTGATAAATCGAATAGCGTCGAGTGATTTAGAGATATATCTTCTTGTAAATACCAAACCGATGTATTAGTTACGTTCTCTTTCAATGTATCGTACACACAATAAACGCGTAATAAACGTTATGCATTGGCGAATGTAATCGTTTTAATGAATTTTTAGGGGGAGGGGGGGAAATAGAAGGATAGAAAAAAACGAAGGATCGGAGGGAACTGATCGAACGACAAAATGAACGAAAGACAGGAAACGAGAATGAACGAACGAAAGAAAAATATATATTTCAAGTGTCCAAGCACTTCAAATTGACTCTTTATATTCGAAGCGATTATTCGGAATCCGATCGACGTTCGTTCGTTTCCACGATATGCTGCTCATCGATTCTAGGTAGAGAGTTGTGTTTCCCCAGATAACATTCTTACGTGCCACGCGATCATAGTTATATATATGTGTGTGTGTGTGTGAGTGTGTATCATTTAGTTGGACGGAATTCCCTGTTACCTGCGACCAACGTAAGAAGAAGATATCATATAACATTTATACGTGCATGTATATATAAATACACACACACACTTATATAAAATGTATGCGCGTAATATGGGTGTTCTTATAAAAACCCACAGCGACGCATTATCCAGATTATACTATCCATCGACATGTCGCGGCCAGTACGTAATATCATTATTCTTATGGAACACGTGCGAGAGAAAGAAAGAAAGGAAGGAAGAAAAATATAAAAATACAAGAAAAAAAATTAAGTAAAAAAGAAAGATAGAGAAAGATATACATGGCTATATATAGTTAGATACATGGATAGTTAGGTAGATATAGAGAGCTAACTAGCCATCTATCTATCCAGATATATATATATATATATAATATATATATATATTGTACGTATGCGTGTGGTACGATACGATGGGAGTGCGTACGTGCAATCGAGGATAGCGGGAATGGGGGGAAGGGGTGATGGTGGTTGTGCTGCCGTTGGTAAGGCGAGGAAGGGAAGGAGGGAGGGAGGGGTGAGAGGACAGGAGGTGAAGGTGGAGGAGGAGGTTGAGTTGGAAGAGGAGAGGGGAGTAGTGGTGGGGATCAAACACGGTAGTCGGTGGTGGCGTACGTGGTCGCGGAGGTTGCTCAACTTGACGTATGTTCTCTCCCGTGACGTCATTTAAAAATCACTTTACCTCAAGAGACAATCCGAAGTCGTCGTCGCCGCTGGCGCGCGTCGTCGACGTCGTCGTACGGTAGGATGCAATTGACACGACACCACTACTCTATCTACCACCACCACAAAGACGATGACGATGACGATGACGATGACGACGGTGTGTTGATGTTAACGTTGATGTTAATGTTGATTCTGGATGCTGATGCCGATGCTGCTGCTGCTCTCTTGTCGAAGTATAAAAGTCGAATAAGAGGACGAAGTAGCGTTGGAGGGAGTGAATGAGAGTGTGTGTGAAAGAGGGAAAGAGAAAGAGAGAGAGAGAGAGATAACCAACGATGGACAACCCCCCTTTCTCGTGTTTCCTTCTCTTTTCTTCTCACTCTTTCTTTCCTTTTTCTCCCCACTTTTTCTCTTCCTTCTTCTTTCTTTCTCTCTTATACACCGAGAAAGATGATACACAGTAGTGGTAGTAGTATTAATAGTAATAGTGTAGTAGGCACGTCGTTTCTTTGTTCCTTCTTTCTACTCCCGCGAGTCCTCTCGCTTTATATTATATTATAATATATATATATATGTATATGTATATATATACATATATATATATATATATAAATTGTGGAGCGCACACTCGAGGGAATACGCGTAACGGAACGAAGTTAATCGGAACACGTTAGGATCGCGAGAGCGTCACTCGCGCACCGTTTAAAGCGGTCCGTGATTATCACTGTTACTCGAGACCGCTTTTAATATCCCCGTAGTAATATTAGTAGTAGTAGTAGTAATAGTAGTAGTAGTATAATAGTAGGTGGACAGATGAGACACCGATTGATGTTTCCCGCAGCTTCCAATAACACTTATCTATCTATCTATCTATATATATATGTATATATATATATAATCTTTTTTCGCTCTTCTATATACTTCGATTAATATCGAGTTTAACACGCGCGAATAACACTATCGTCTCTCACACACATCATATACCAATCCTCAGTTCCCGATATATTTAAATGCGAACTTTAGCACTTCTTTTTTTCTTTCTCTTAAATGTCATCGATATTGTTCAAAGGACGATAATAACAAAACCTTCGATCGCGTATCGGACGAAGTATTTTGTCCGGTCAAAATATTAATGATCAATCCGAACGGAATAGTAATAATAATAATGATAAGAAAATATAAGAAACAGAATATATAAAAGAGAGAAAGAGAGAGAGTGTGTGTCTGTGTACGTGCGTGTGATATTATAGAAAGTGTGTTGTGGTGACCTCGACGTTCAGAGGAGTAAGCTAAAACACTCTCAAACTCTATCTATCTCTATCTCTATCTCTATCTCTATGTCCCAAGTCCGAAGTATTTTCTCGGCGCGCGCACGAGATACGGATTGATGCAAGAAGAAAAACGTCCGTACGCGAGCGAAGCCCGAGCACGACTGAGCGCGTATGCGAGCCGATACCGGCCGAGCGTGTGGCTCACGACACGAAGATACCCGACCGATCGTCGCACCGCTACGACACGAGTTCCGAGTCCCCCTCTCTTCTCCTTTTCTCTATTCGTCTCTCTCTCTCTCTCTCTTCGCCCGTCATCCTTCCTCTTTCCTTCTACTCCTCCTCGCTCTCCTTTCGCTCGACTCGCGCTCTTCTTTCTTTCTATCTTTCTCTCTCTCACTCTCTCTCTCTCTCTTTCTCTTTTCTGTGCGCACATCGCGTCCACCTCGAGCGCGCTACTCCTTCCTCCTCCACCACCTTCTCCTTCTCCTCCTCTTCCTCAACGTCCTCCTCCTCCTCTTTTCCCTCCTCACTTCTTCCCCTAACCTCTTATTTTCCAACGGCGCTTAAACTCATCGTACGTCCTTCGTTCTCTCTCTCTCTCTCTCTCACTGTTTGTCTGTCTGTCTATCCATCCGTCTGTCTGTCTTTCTGATTTTATTATTATTTTTCTACGAAAGAAGTATATATATACATACATACATACATATATACATACATATATATATATATATATATATATATATATATATCTACATAAAAATGTGATTTCTCGTGGTAGCGCACTCGAGAAGAAGTAAACGGTAGCTGTTACTCTAATCGCGACTAATCGTAAGCACCAGTTTTATTCGTGGTGTGGACTACGTGAAAGCATACGGAGTACTTATCCTTCAGTTCTGTCTGACTGTCTCTCTGTCTCTCTCTCTCTCTTTCTCTCTCTCTCTCTCTCTCTCTCTCACTCACTCACTCACTCCTTTCTTTTTATCTTTTGTTTCGTTCTAAACGAAATCGAGCACGTCACGTGAGGGTGGAAGAACACACGGCGTCGAGCTTCTGACGAACGGATGATTTGAGAGAGAGGGAGAGAGAGAGACAGAGAGAGAGAGAGAGAGAGAGAGAGAGAGAGAGAGAGAGAGAGAGAGAGAGAGAGAGAGAGAGTTAGAGGGCGGGGTGGTCGTCGAGCGCCGCCACGGAAGGGGGCGGGTTAAATGAACTGTCGGCTCGCCGGGCGGTTTGCGTTTGATTTAATGGGAGATAGGAAGGGTTTGTTATGGATGCTCGACGGGGATATATTTGAAAGTGGTAAGGCGTCTTTCTCTCTCTCTCTTTCTCTTTCTCTTTCGTTCTATACGTTGGTTTGCCACAGGTATCGATATATATACCATGTATGTGTATATGTATATATATATCTATTTATATTGCATACATATATATATTTTTTATTTATTTATTTATACACGTCTATAAGTGGTATGTATGTGTGTATGTATTTATGTACGTATGCATGCATGCATTTATGTATGTATGTATGTATGTATGTATTTATGTATTTATATATAGATAGATATATACATATGTATACGATGACAATGTGCTTTTGACTCTTTCTCTAACTGATCGGATCCATTGAAAATCGAGAATATCGAGATCGTTCGTACCCGAGCTTTAGCGCCGCTTACATTTTGGTTTCAATTTATTCGTTCGAACGGAAAATCGAAAGTGGGACTTTTTATCGACTTTGAATCACGATTAATCGATAATATAGTCCTTCTATCGGTGGTTTTGTGCTCCATTTAGAATCGAGTTATATATATATATATATATATATATATATATATATATATATATATACATACACACACATATACACACATCTAAATTTATAGATATCTATCTAAATTATCTCTCTGTACTTATATAAATTAAACTTATACTTTATAAATTATATCTAGTAATTTTTTTTCGCCCGTCGCATTATATTTTTCTCGAAATATAATTCGAATAATGCCCGAAAAAAGAAGGATATTTGTTACATCTTCGAAATGCAAAACGCGAAAGATAATGCGCGGATCCGTTGGTAGACGAGCTCGTCGGTGAACTCGCGGATACGTATTTGTCTTCTTTTTGTTTTTCGTTTAATGCTTCCTTTTTGCTTTGTCTTTTTTTTTTTTTATTATTTCTTTTTTTATTTTCGTATCCTACTCATCCCGTCCTTTTCTACTTCATCCTCCTCATCCTCTTTCTCCTCCTCTTCCTCCTCCTCTTCCTCTTCATCATCATCATCCTTCTCCTTTTACCTTTCCGTTATTTAACGAGGAATACGGCATAACTTTGTAAGCCCGGACGAGTACCGGGTACGAGTGAGAAGCGGAAGAGAGTAAAAGGTAAGGGGATGAAGAGGGGGGTGGCGGAGGCGGGGCAGGGGTGGGGGGTCGGAAGGGACGTATTTACCTTTGCGGCTGACGGCCGGCTTTTCCACGATGTATTTTCAAATAGGGCTTAATTGACGAATGTAACTGTAGATAGCCAGTAGATTCGTGAACGAATCCGAAAAAAGATCTAAAGATAGAAAAAAAAAGATAGATAGATAGATAGATAGATAGATAGATAGATGGATGGATGGATGGATGGATGGATAGAGAAAAAGTAGAGAAAGAGTGGGAGCAAAAGAGAGAGAGAGAGAGAGAGATGATCCACTCGTAACATCGATCTTCGTATTTTCACGATATTTCAATGAAAGAACTTAAGTAAATGTGAGTTGATAGTTAAAAGGGAAGATACGACAGGTGCACACGTAAACATTTATATATATATATATATATATATATATATATTTATATTTATTTAGGATTTTAACGAGCTACGTAATAACGGTTAGCCATAAAAGTCCTTCGAATATTTGCGCATATCGACCCAAGTAATTGTATCCATACATATCGAGACGGTATATTTATAGGTAAAGGTCTAAACAATAATCGGAATATTTACGGTATGTATGTTCGTTGTGTGCCACTTCTATGATAGTTTCGATAGTTTCCAAAGATAGAAACAAAAATAAAAATAAAACAAAGAGAGAGAAAGAGAAAGAGAGAGAGAGAGAGAAGGAAAAAGATGGAAGAAAGAAAGAAGGAAAGAAAGAACGAAAGGAAGGAAGGAAGGAAAGAAAAGGGAAGAAGCAAAAGAAAAGAAAAAAAGAAAAGTCGAGGCGATCCATTCGAGTTTCTATTATGAGGAGGAAGCGAACTAGTGATAATGACTATTCTGAAATACCTCGTTGCAAGGCAAGCAAATACCGCTGCATAGAAACGAGCACCGAGTTCGTTTCGACTTCTCTCTCTCTCTCTCTCCCTCTCTCTCTCCCTTTCTCTCTGGCTCTCTCTTTCTCTTCAAACCTTTCCCTCTTCCTCTACTTCTCTTCCTCCTCATCCTTCTCCTTTTCCACCTCCTCCTCCTCCTCCTCTTACTCTCCTCTTCCCTCTCTACAACACCACCTCCTCCTACCCCTCCTCCTCCTCCTCCTCCACCATCGTCGTCGCTACTTCCTCGTTCGCCCTCCGTGAAATATTACGACGACTTTTCTTTACCAACGGCCTATCTGAAACGCTCGATCGCCAAGAGTTGTACCCTACGGTTCTACGAATTTTCAACCCTGAGGTATAAGAGATCCTTCTTACTCCAATTTTTACACACAGGGGGCGACCTTGTTTTTTGTGTTTTCTTCTTCTTCTTCTTCTTCTTCTTCTTGTTAGGAAGAAAAAAAAAGAAAAAGAAAAGAAAAGTAACGAATGAAAGTAATAAAAAGAAAACAAAAAAAAAAAATGATACACAAAGAGACAAAAAGGAAACATGAGATAAAAGAAATATGAAGGTAAGAGTAAAAAGGGATGAGTAAATAGTATTAATAGCCGTCTAACGAATAGATTAATTTCGATCCAATAAAATCAGTTAATAAAAGATTCGACAAATTTATTATTATATATTATTATTATTATTATTATTATTATTATTATTATTATTTTTATTATTATTATTATTATTAATTATATCATATATACAAAAATATATAGATACGTATGAATCTTGTTTGGTATTAATTCGGTTCGATGACCTCTACTGATCGAATCAACGAAAGAAAAAAGAGAAAGAGAGAGAGAGAGAGAGAGAGAGAGAGAGAGAGAGAGAGAGAGAAATGACGATTTATTCGATTTCGTGGCAAGGTGGATAGCTCCTCTCTCTCTCTCTCTCCCTCTCTCTCTCTCTCTCTCCCTCACTCCCTCCCTCTTTCTCTTTCTCTTTCTCTCAGTGTATGTGTATGGCAGCGAAGAAAACGAGTACCGCTACGGCTCGCGAGTTCCGAGTCGTTTTTCCCCTCGCCCGCGTGCTTTACCTCCTCCCCCTCTTCCTTGCACACTAACACGCATACACACACAACATACACACACACACACAAATGCACACATTAACACACAAGTATAAGACACATTTATATACATACAAACGCGCGTAAACTTCTTCAACGTTTCTCTCTACTCTACCATTACGTTGTAACCTCCTCATCCTCTTTCGTTTCCTTCTCGGCCATCCTTCGGCTCCTTCCACGCGAAGTAAGGTACTTACTACGTAGCCACCGCCATCAGAGATTTTTCTCGCTTTTAGCCAAGAACCAGCGTTTCAGAATAATCGTTCTAGGTTTTCCGTGCAGGGATAATATTTGGTAAAGCCGGGAAAATCGAAGTTCCTCTCCTCCCCACCCAACCCCATCCAAAAACCCTTCCTACCCTCCTATCTCTACTCTACTCTCCTCTCCTTTCCTTTCCCTTTCCCTTCCGCTCCCCTCACCCCTTTTCACCGCTCATTCTCTCCTCTCCCGTCCCTCTCCGTTTCTCTTCCTTTCACCCCCTTCTCATCGTGGAAAAGCATTGGATCCAAAAGCAAAATGCGTGTTTCCTCTCTCTCGTCACGTCGAAAACGTCCCTCCTCCTCCTCCTCCTCCTTCTCCTCTTCTTTCTCCTACTCCTCGTCCACCTCCTCCTCCTCCTCCTCCTTCGCCAGCAACACCATCACTGCCGTTGCACGGCTTTCAATCGCGCGTCGTCGGCTTTCGAAAATTCTTATCTCACAAAAACAATGCATTTTCGTGCCGTTTAGAACCTCGAGAGAATTTAATAAACGAATTTTAAGCGAAAAGATAATGAAAATGATTTACGATAATCCTACGTGACCCTTAAGGATTCTTTTAACCAATGGTGAACGCGCGAAAAGGTCAGGTCCGATACGTACGATTCTTATTCGCGTTTATTGGGTATACCTGCGTACGTACGTCTATATTTATGCGTATGTTTATTTATGTTCTCGAAAAATACTCAATCATTTTTGAATAGGTATTAGGCGAGAGACGTTTTTATTGTCCTGTTATTCTTCTTTCAGTTTGTCCGAACGACGGACGGAAGAAGTTTTCGCGATCGACATTTTTATTTTCGTTTTATTCTTTTATTTATATTAACCCATACAGAGATAAAATAATGTTAATATTAGATCGTCAAGGATGAAATTTGTAGTTAATAATATTTTTTTTTTTTTTCCCTTACAAACTTCATCCTTGGCGACCTAATATTATACGATTGTAGAGATATACGTACATTACATACATACATACATACATACATATATATATACACACGCGCGCGCGCTCTCGCGCATGGATACATATTTATATTTAATTATAATAAATGCAAACAAATGCAATTATAATAAATCATCTTTTGACAGTATTATTATTATTCTTTTTTTTTTTTTCTTCACAAGAGATCCGAGAATGGCGAATAACGAGAATTGCAAGAGAATAGAGAAAAATAAAAGTGACGGGTGAGTGAGATGGAGAAAGAGTGAGATAGAGAGAGAAGGTCGGTGTTCGGCTTGGTATAGTAGGACGACTTTCGAGAGGTTTTCTAAGGCGAGCTTCCTTTCTCTCTACAGTGAGTTGTCCTTCCTCGGATATTACACCTCTCAACGTTTCCCGTAAAAGTCGGACCTACTACCGTGAGAGAGAAGCGTACATTTACTTGTCGTCGTCGTCGTCATCGTGTTCGACGTACACGTTAGAAACTCGAAGGACAAACTTGCTTACTAGTAGGTAGCGCATGACGTTTCTATTTCCCTTCTCTCTCTCTCTCTCTCTCTCTCTCTCTCTTTCTCTCTTTCTTTCTCTCTCTATCTCTTTCTCTATCTCTCTCCTTCTATCTATCTATATATATATATCTGTCTCTCTCTCTCGCACTTTCTTTCAAATCCTTCCTAATTCGAGTGAGGACCGTTTAACCTTCTTAATCCTCCGGTAATCCCGATAAATCTCAAAAGTATTGTCACACACACAAACACAATGAATAAGCAAATAAATCAAAGTGACTTGTTTGAATGGGTCCTCGATTTTTAATAACTTTCCTTTTTTTCTGTTTACGTCTCTCTTTCTTTCTCTCATTTTATTTTCTTATATTTTATTTTCTTTTTTGTTTTTTTTTTCTTTTTTTTTTTTTTTATAGGTATTAATTCAATAAAATTTTATTATTGCTTAGAGGGTGTCCCAAAAAAAGAAATTAATGATATTTCATACATACACACACACACACACACACACACATATATATATATTATAATATACATTAATATATATATAAATAAATAAATAAATAAATAAATAAATAAATAAATAAAAAGTTAATCGAATTATTATAATAACGAAACGAAATGCGATCATGTTCGTTCATTATTAACGTTCGTATCATTGATAACGGACGACGTTATCGAAATTAACTTAAAACAATGTATCGATAGCCTTCGGACATTCTTCCAATGCATTCCATGTATGTATTATATCGTGCCTGTGTGTGTGTGTGTGTATGTACATAGATAAACATAGTGAAATAACGAAGAGATAATTAACGAACGTCTCGACGTTCTTATCGTGGAGGAAACTCGAAATTGATAACGAAGTTATGAATTTTTGTGCCTAATTTTTCGTCAAGCAACGATCACATGCAAAATATTGACTCGTTTAATATCGCTTATAGATATGCTGTTTATTTTGGTTATTACGTTTTCGGATTTCTGTTTTCAAACCTTTTTCTCTTGACTCCATTCAATTTATTCGTACGAAGTGTAACGCAATATCTATTCATGCAGTATGTTTACAACCAATTTTATTTTTAATTTCATTTATATATATATATATCTTATTGTTTACAAATAGAAATATTTTATTTGTTGAAAAGTATATATTAAAGTAAATAATTTATATATTGATGTAAACATATATATATATATTTATTTATTAATTAAATTAAATTAAATTTGTATTACTTTTTCATTAATTTGTATTAATTTGTAAATGTAGTTATGTATAACACGTATATAAGTAACCACTATATAATTAAAGTATAAATTAATGTAATTTGAACGTACATAGATACACACATTTATACATACATATACACACACACACACACACACACACACACACACACACACACACACACACACATATGTACACATATACGTAATTGATAACAATGGATAAACCGTTTTCGTAATGAATTGAAAATTTAATCGAGAAACTATCGTATATCGTTCGTTATTCGTGTTAAATCCTGACGTAAGATCTATTTTCACCTGATCTAAGCATTCGAGAGATCTCTTATATTCCGTTAGCAGAAGCACACGAGAGATAACGAGTGAGAGAGCGTGGTATCGTATTTTTACTCTTATAGCGTCACGAGCTGCGATTTCTCGAGGACTTCGCAGCCAACGAATACATATGTATGCATACATGTATGTATGTATGTATGTATATATGTTTGTATGTATGTATGCATGTATGAATGTATAAATGTATGTATGCATGCTCTCTCTCTCTACGTACGTACGTGTTTGTGTATAGCGATCAGCACTTTGAAATTCGATCGAAGTGGAACAAACGAGTGGCAAGTTTTCACGGCAAATTCGAAGCTAAACATACACACATACATACATACATGTGTATGTACGTACGTATTTACAAATATGAATATATATATAAATATATATATATATATATATATATATATATATATATATAAATACATACATATGTGACTTTTTTCGAACTGATATTCGCGATTATCGAGTTATCGATATGGATGACTAATTGATACGAATTTATCACGATTCCTTATCGATCATCGTTAAGCGGAGCTTTAACTTAACCAGTATTTTATATGGATATTCGAATATTCGAAAAACTAGTTGCTTCTATATATATATATATATATATATATATATATATATATATATATACATATATATATGTATATACATATATATATATGTGTATATATTTATATAGTGTACGTAAATATATGTTTTAATGTAATACTATTTATATTATTTTTTATTTATACATTAAAATCTTATTCGTAAACGAATAAATTAGTTTAATTTAATATGATCGATCTATGAAATCATTCTATACATGTATGTATATATATATATACGCAGATAATTATTGATCGTTACAGTATGTTATTACTTTGTTCGAAATACCAAAAAAAAAAAAGAAAAAACAAAGAAGAAATAATTAAAAAGGAAAAGAAAAAAGGAATCATTAAATTTAGTCGACCCAGCATAAGGAGAAAAATTGTCTTTGGAAATTCCCTCTGTTAACCAATCGTTAAACAAGACAGGGTGGAATCCGTTCGAATGGAAAAATTCGTAGAGCACGTTGGCATAATTTTTCGGCTGGCTAGGGATATATATGAGTTGCGTGTGTGCGTGTATATGTGTGTGTATGCGTGTATGTGTGTGTGTGTGTGTGTGTGTGGTCTCATCGAGATAGTGTTGCTTTTCCTCTCTCTCTCCGTTCCTTTCTCTCTCTCTCTCTCTCTCTCTCTCTATCTATCTATCTCTCTCTCTCTCACTCTCTCCTTTCTCTGCATCGCACATACACACAAACACGAACAAATATACGGGATGAGAAAAAATAAAAGAGACAGAGAAGAAGAGATGAAGAAGAAGACGAAGAAGAAGAAGAAGAAAAAGAGAAAGAAGAAGAAGAAGAAGAAGAAGAGAAAGGAGAAGAGGAAGATGAGGAGGGAGGGGAAGATGTAGAGAAGGAAGAGAAGGAGGAGGAGGAAAAGAAGGAGAAGAAGAAGGTTGGTTGGCCGATCGGTAGGAATTAAAATATCGAGCGTCTCGAGCTGAGAGCGAATGCAACTCTCGAAAGCTCTGTTGGAAGCAGGATGAAGCAGGAGTAAACGGTGGGGCGGGGTGTTGGGGAGCTGGAGGGGGAGGGAGTGCTGAGGTCGGATAAAGAAAGAGAGAAAGAGAGAGACAGAGAGAGAAAATGAGGGAGTGAGTACCAAACGAGAGAAAAAGATGGAAGGAAAGAAAGAAAGAAAGAATGTGAGAGAGAAAGAAAGAGAGAGAGTGAGAGAGTGAGAGAGAATTAAGACTGTCCTTGTCGCTCTCTCAGAGTCGACTTGGTGGATTCGTGTTTCTCTCTCTTTCTCTCTCTCTCTCTCTCTCGATCTCACGAAAAGTAGAGAAAGAAAGAAAGAGAGAGAGAGAGAAAGAGAGAGAAAGAGAGAGAGAAAGAGGGTCTTTTGTTCTGGTTCGTCTACCGTTCTTCCCTACACGCACCGATCGTCACGTAGCCACCTCTCGTTTTCTCTCTCTCTTTTACACGCAGGAGGGTGTGCACCCGCGTCTCTACGTGTATGTATGCTATATATATAATATATATAATATATATATATATATATATATATATATATATATATATATTATATATAGAGAAAGACGTATATATATATATATATATGTATATGGAATCTCTGTTGAATGTGTTACACGTGGCTTCCTCACTCTATCAGAGTATGTACGTATGTTGTATACATATATATATATGTGTATATATATACACATACACACACACACACACACACACACACACGTATACGTAACGTATGTACGTAGTACGTAAATACGTCTGTATGTGTTTCGGTGTGCAGACCGGCAATCTGTGGACAGCCGGTCTCTCTAACCGGGCAGGAGAGTCGGTGTAAAGGGGATGGGAGATGGGGTGGGGGGTTGAAGGGTGGCGGTAGGATGGTTATGGAGGCTGGGAGGGTCGGGAGGGTGGTTGGTTGGATGGTTGGTTGGTTGGCTGAGAGGGAAGGAGGGATACACGCCGATCGATTTTCATCGAGTCTCAAAATTCTCTATGCACATCCTGCCGACGAACTAAGACCTCCTTCCCCTTCTCCTTCTCTCTTGCCGTTCCCGCTCTACCCCCTTCGCCCCCCTTCGCCGCCCTTTCCACCAATCTCCTGCCTCATTTCTCGTCTTCTTCTCAACCCTTTTTAACGCGTCACATTCTCTTCCAAACTTACTACTAGAACGTCGCTCTTTAGCCACGCGATACTTATATTTCTCTACCCTCCTTCACCCCTCCCACCCTCTCCCGCACCGCAGCCTTTCGTTGATCGTTTAAATTTAATGGAAAAAGAAAGGAATAGGGGGAGAAATAGATCACGACGATATATACGGCCTATTAAGTTGAATTAACGAATATCTAATACAGATCCGTCCTTATCGTTTATTATCGTTTAATTATATCCAAATTTCTATTAGTTTTCTTTTTCTTTTTTTTTTTCTTTTTGTAATATATTTATCTTTTCTCTTTTTTTTTTTTTCGCAAAATTGATTATTAATTCGCGCACGTTGTTAGAGCGCGTTAATTGGCGACAAATAATAGAAGAATTAAATTTTGGTATGGTGTACTTGTGATACGCGGCATCTGCTTGTACAATAAGTTTCGCATTATATAATGTTTGTGTTTTTTTTTTGTTATTCTTTTTTGTTTTTGTTTTTGTTGTTTTTTCTTAAGACATTAAAAAACGCGTTATTACATAGTAATGCGTAATTCCGTATGCAATACTATGAGAGTTCCGTATTGCATGATTTCTATTTTCTTCTTTTTTCCTTTTTTTTGTTTTTTTGACACAAAAAAAAGTCATGCGTTATGACATTACTACAGCATAATTCAGTAAGTTATACCGAGAGAAAGTAAGAGAGAGAGAGAGAGAGAGAGAGAGAGAGAGAGAGAGAGAGAGAGAGAGAGAGAGAGAGAGCGCTTCATATAATTATATATGAATAAATTACTTTTTTCTTTTTCTTTTTTTTATTACAAGAAAAAATAAAAGAAAAGAAATTATACATTGTAATATGACTAAAGATGATCTTTTAACTCGTACCGTAAGTTTCACCTTATGAAATGTGTTACTTTACTTCCCTCTTTTCTCTCGCTCTCTCTCTCTCTCTCTCTCTCTCTTTTTAACTTTATTTCTTTTTTTTTACGGGTTTTACAAGTTTAAGAATTAATAAGAACGTTAACGTGCGCGAAAAGATTATTGAAAAAGATAATTCATTTAATAATAATAATAACATTAATAATAATATTATTATTATTATTATTATTATTAATAATAATATTAATAATAATAATAATAATAATAATAATAATAATAATAATTTAGACGACTATCTAGAGAGATCTTACAAAAGAATTTTGTTCTTTTTTTTTTTAAATTCATTTCAGACGTTGTCCAATTAGCATTCAGATTGGTAGAAATAAATCGATGTTACATTGTAAAATTTTCTCTTGAAACTTTTATATTTTCCCCCGTCCGTCCGACCGTCCTTCTCCTTGTCTGTCTGTCTGTCTGTCTGTCTGTCTGTCTGTCTGTCTGTCTGTCTGTCCGTCCGTCCGTCCGTTCGTCTATCGTTAATCTCAAGCACATACTTCGTTCGCAAGCATATGATCGATAACAATGCGAGCGTTGCTTGACAACGGCTCGTTCCATTTCGCGACATATTCCTTTACCTTTCTTCTTCTTCTACTACTTCCCTTCTCTCTCTCTCTCTCTCTCTCTCTCTCTCTCTCTCTCTCTGTCTCTCTTACATACACACGTACACTTTCATTCTATCTCACTCCTCATGCTTACACCCTCTCCACTTTTGTGTCTCGCTATTTATTATGTACGAACATAATTGGTTACTCTTTGTCATCTTTTTTTTTTACTCTATTCCCCTCCCTCTCCCCGTATACGCGCGCGCGCGCGCTTGTGTGTATGTATGTGTACGAGAACGTATATCCTAAGCGAGTTCGAGTGTTCGTTTCAACCGAGATGAATTCGAAATGAAATAAATCGAATTAATTAATTGATATATACGGATTCTTATCTCCTGTCAGATTTTTTTTATTTTTTTTTGCACACACACACACACACACACACATACACACACGTATGTATTTATTCAATTCATCGTCTACTTTGTTGTAGGGATAATTTTTTATTCCCTCCGTATCATTGTTATTGCCATAAAGTGTCACTACAAAAGGGAAGGATATATCGTATTTATGAAGATATAATATAGACGATATAAAAAATAAAAGGGAAAGAAAGAAAAAACAAAAAATTCGTATATAAGAATAATCGTAGAATAATAGAAATATAAAACGTATAAGCCTGAATATATATATATATAGGATGGTATGTGGTAAAATCTTACAAGCTTAATTATCTTAAAAAACAAAAAGAGAAACTGAAAAAAATTATTTCCAAAAAAAATTCTGAACTACCATTATATCTAATGATCTACGTAAAGTGTCATTAGTTTACTTCAACATACTTCGACTATTGTATTAAAAATTCGTAGGACGAACTTTCACGGAAAAAAAAAAAAAAAAAAAAACAATAAAAAATAAGAATTGAAAAAGAAGAAAAAGAGAGATTGATAGATAGATAGAGAAAGAGAGAGAGAGAGAGAGAAGTGAACGAGTAGTGAAAATTCGGTTGAATTGGTCAACGTTTTTTTATTATCTATGAAAAGGTCAGTTTAGGTCAATCCTTTTCATTGATACGCATCGCTTCTCCGTTGCCCTTTATCTGTCCTATCAATTTACGATTCATCGGGTTAAAGTTATATCACGATCCTGGTCAGGATTTCGAGGAAAAGAGATAGAGATAGATAGATAGATAGATAAATAGAGAGAGAGAGAGAGAGAGAGAGAGAGAGAGAGAGAGAGAGAAAGAGGGAGAGAGAGAGAGAGAGAGTTAGGTTAATTCATTCCCCCTCCTCTCTCTCGCTCTTTCCCTCTCTTACGCTCTTCGAGCTTTGCCACTCGACTGCCGACCATTTCTCTCGTTCCTCCCCCCCTTCTCTCCCCTCCCTCTTCTCTTCCCCTCCCCGTGTCCTTCTTCTTGCCCTTCGTTCCTGCCTTTCTAGTTAATCGGCCGTAGTTATTCGTAAATATTGAAAAGCATGTTCGGAAGCTTCGAAGGATCGGTCTCGACGAATCTCCCTTCCACCCTTAGCGCTTACATCCCCTCTTTTTTCGACCCTTCTCTCTCTCTCTCTCTCTCTCTCTCTCTCTCTCTCTCTCCCTCGCCATCCAGGACAGGCATCGCGTTGCCCATTTACTCGGGAGACCCCTCCGTTTCCTTTCGTACACTTCAAAACCCACCTTTCTATCCCCCCTCTCCGTCTCTCCCCTGTCTCCTTCCCCCTCCTCCCTGTCCATCCTGACCCTCACTTCACCTCGACTCACTTCACCTCACCTCACCTCACCTCACCTCACCTCACCTCACCTCGCCTCGCCACACCGTCGGCCCTTAACTTCGAACAAAATTTTCTCCATGAAAGTTTCTCGGCAGACTTTATAACCAACCAGTTTTCTTTTTCCAAAAATTTTTCTACCTCATTTTTCCTTTTCTTTTTTTTTCTTGTTTTTTTTTTTTTTTTTTGTTCTTCTTCTTTTACTTCTTCATCTTCTCTTTTTTGTTTCTCTACTTCTTGTTTCGTTCGTTCGTTCGTTTGATCGCGCGTTTATGTATTTGATAATTTTGTTAACGCCGAGATATCCTCACGAATATCAACGCAAATTCGTTTGTTTATTTATTTATTTATTTCTCCTTTTTTGCATGCCGTCAACGATGACAGATGTTGATGGATTAATCATTAACGATTAAAAAAAAAGAGAGAAAGACAAACAAGAACCCACCTTCCAGCCTAGAAAAAAAATAACAAGACCTCCCCTCCGAAAGGAACAACCCCCTCCTGCAAAAGAAACGACCCCCTCCCACCTGAAAAAATAATTACGATCTTTTTCGGAATTACGATCTCGAAATTGGAGGGACTGTTAGGAGGAGTCGCTTACGTATGTAAAGCATGCCGGAGATTAAACAACGTGAACGAATTCTCGTAAAAAATAAAAAAAAAAAGAGAAAACTCTCTTATCTCTTTTGTGCAAAGAGAAATTAAGAAAGATACTCGATCTCGATTGGGGTGTCCGGGGAAAAGCGAGTCCCGTTTCTTTGATAGTTTATTTGTCAGAGAAGTGCGTCCACCAGTCTTACGAGTCACTTCGCTTCGATCCCTCGAAACCCGATCCTCCTCTCCTCTCCTCTCCTCTCCTCTCCGATTCTCTCTCAGTGTGCCCCCAGGAGGAGATTGGATCGACTTTGTACGGCCCCGGTCACCACCATCCATTACTATACATATCCTACGTTAAACTTGCTTTTCTTTTGTATTATGCCACCATATTCTCTCTCTCTCTCTCTCTCTCTCTCTCTCTCTCTCTCTCTCTCTCTCTTTCTCTTTTTCTGTCTAACGAACGAATCGATAAAAAAGGTCGCGTTTCGTTCTGAAGTTTTATCGCATTTTTATTTTTCTTTTTATTTATTTGTTTATTTTTTCCTCCCCTCCTCTTTTCGTTTATATTCGAGATTCCTTTCAACACCTGCCAGTAATATTAATTTCCCATTTTGAAACCCGTTGTTTTTGTATTGTTTATTGTGTAATTTATCCATTTGGAAGCTTTAATTATTTCCTTTTTCTCTCTCTCTCTCTCTCTCTCTCCTTTTTTGTTTTTTTTTCGTTGGGCGGGTGGGGGGGAGGGTGACAAGTAAACTCGTTGAATAATTTTTGACAATGAATTTACGCGATATCAATATTAAATGGCGTTAAAACAATTTATTGTTGGGACAGGGAAAATATATCGAGCTGATAATGTTTGTATTGGAGATATATACATATATACATATATACATATACATATATATATATATATATATATATATATATATGTATATATATATATTTACATATACATCTAGATGAAGTTATGTAATATTTTTTTCTTGGTTTTCTTGTTTTAACTACACCAACGTGTATTTACGTAATCGACTATCGGATCGTAGAGATGTTCATATATTTCCGAGCAATCAAAATTTTTTAATCCTTATCAAACAGATATAACGACAATTATCTACTTGCACGTGTTGATGGGTAATTTTTTAAATTAAAAAAAAAAAAAAAAAAAAAAAAAAACAAAAAAAAAAAAATAAGAAAATTATATTAATTCGCAAGGAGAAAATTTATACGTTTTTAAGAAGAGAAATTAATCGAAGAACACTATAAAGATTATTTAACGATTATAAAAAAAAATTAATCGAAAGACTGTAACGATTATTTGACGATTATGAAAAAAATCAATCGAAAAGCCATAACGATTATTTGACGATTATAAAAAGAAATTAATCGAAAAGCAATAACGATCATTTGACGATTATAAAAATGAATTAAAACTATAACCAATATTTGACGTGCAGTAATTTTTATCTTCGAGTTTGATGTTGTAACACCGAACGTACATATTTATTTGCAGGCGAAAGGCGTATTGTCCTTTTTTGATCGTCGAAAGGAGAAGGAGGAGGAAGAGAAAGGAGAAAAAAAAATAGAAAAAGAAGAAAAAAAGAAAAGGAAAGAAGTGAAAAGGAGCGTACGACGAAGGACGAGCAACGCTTTCGAAAGAGTTCATGCGAGTAAAAATTTGCAAAACTCATAGGCAAAGCACGTAGTCGTCGTCGTCGTCGTCGTCGTCGTCGTCACATCGAAGAAAAAGGTTTCACTTCTCGACCACGAAGAATCGATCTCGAATGACTTTCACTGAACGGCCAATTGGACTTCACTGCTATCTATCTCTATGTAAGTATGCATCTACGTTTGTAAGTATGTATGTATGTATGTATGTATGTATGTATGTATGTATGTATGTATGTATGTATGTATGTATGTATGTATGTATGTGTGTGTGTGTGTGTGTGTGTATGTGTGTATGTATGTATGTATTTACGTGCGTACGTATACATAATAAAACACCATCATTATTTTCAAACTAAATATTTTTTCCTTGCAAACCGAGAAAACAATTTTTCCATGGAATTTGTACCCCAAATGATATAATTCTAAACTATCTTATCTTAATTCTCCATTGGTCTAAACATTATTGTTGATTTTATTCAACGTAAACAGGGCATCGATCGTTCTCTCTAATATTATTGGAATTAACGATAGATCTCGAAACGTATTAGATTATTCTAATCATAAATAATTGATTGAGAATAATACGTTTTCTTTTTCTTTCTCCTTTTTTTGTTTAATTTTTTTCTTTTGTTAACGCGCATTAACTACAACGATAAGGAATGAATAAATGATAATAAGAATTTCTTGTTTGACGGCAGGAAAATAGAAATTAATAAAAGGACATTGGATTGAAGGTTTATCGAAAGATTTTTTTTAAATTGACGTGGGTGTTCGTTTGATCATATTAATTCAATAATTAATTGAAGATCAATTTTTATCGATAAGTGTTCTACGCTTACGATCGTTTCAATTAACCAATTAATTTTGATTAATCGAGGATACTATTTGTCGCTTTATATTAATGACGAAAAAGTCAATTGGTAACAAATAGAAACTCGACACAAATTGAAAAAAGAAAAGAAAAAAAAATGTACATATATATATATATATTATTATTATTAATATATTAATATTTTTTATTTATAATTACAAATATTTATATAGTTTTTATTATTATTAATTTATACATATTAACAAATTATTATTAAATAGTATTTATATAATGTATACATTTAAATGGTATATAAATAATATTTATAAGAGAATATAAATAGTATTTATATACTGTATACATATAAATATTATTTAATTATACACACACACACACACACGCACACACATACACAGACACACATATACACATATACACATATACAGAGATATATACATATATTTAATCTACAGGTAAACGAAATATCTGTATTAACGAAGAGATCCTTTGTTCGTAGACTAGTAGATATATTTTATAAAGTTTAGATATACACGTACTTGTACATTAAAAAAGGGATAAGGAAAGAGTGAGACGGAGAGAGAGAGAGAGAGAGAGAGAGAGAGAGAGAGAGAGAGAGAAGAGGAAGAGGTTAATGATCTAGTTTCTCCCTCTTTTTCCTTTCGATATCCATGAAGGAAGGTCGCGTTTTGCGGGTCAGCAAGCGTAGCCGTGTAATCGGATTATTTTGGTGCGGTGCGTAAAACACTCTTGTTATCGGAGAAGCAGGAATAGGATGAGGATGATGAAGAGGCGGAGGAGACCGTGGACGAGGAAAAGGAGGAGGAGGAGGAGGAGGAGGAGGATGAGGAGGAGAAGGAGAAGGAGGAGGAGGTGAGGTTGGGTGAGTAGGGTGGCAACGAGATGTTGGATTGAGTTGAAGAGGGGTTGGCTAGGAAGGAATGGGGCGGGAGGGGTAGGGGAAGCGGGGGAGGAGGAGAATGGCGACAGCGGCTGCGCTATCGGTGCGCCGACAGCTTTTCACGGTTAGTCGCGCCACACCGGAAGATCGATCAGCTTGGATAACTGAGCTTCGATAGGGGCTACTCTCTATCTAAATTATCCAAATCGTTTTCTATTATTTGTCCCTTCATCGAGAGTACACCATCTCTCTTCCTATATATATATATATAATATATAATATATATATATATAATATATATATATATATAATATATATATATATATATATAATATATAATATATATATATATAATATATATATATATAATATATAATATATAATATATAATATATAATATATAATATATAATATATAATATATATATATATCTCTCTCTTTATCCTATTGCTTTTATCGATTGGATAGATTTAATTCGTTTTGTTATGTTTTCGTTCTTTTTTTTTGGTTAATTTTCCATCTTCTCTCTTCTTCTTCTCGTTCTTCATCTTCTTCTTCTTTTTATTATTATTATTACTATTATTATTATTATTATTATTGTTGTTGTTGTTGTTGTTATTAAATCAAGACGTTTATAATATACCGACTTGATTAGATATCTTTACGAGAAAAGAAAAGAAAAGAAAAGAAAAAAAAACAAAATTCAACGATCGCGTCGGGGGAGCGAGATGAAATAATACAATACGAGAGAAAGAGAGAGAGAGAGAGAGATAGAGAGAGAGAGAGAGAGAGAGAGAGAGAGAGAGAGAGAATTATAAAATTTTCAACAAGCATGCTCGAAGGGAAATGAAAAAACGAAAAAAAAAAAAAAGAAGAAATGGAAAAATAATCAAATAAAATGATACGTCGAACTTATCGTATTTAACGAAAAATTTGTCATCGTCCAATCCGTGGGATACGAAGTATAAAATTCGATGTATCGAGTTATTGATTAACGAAACTGGATACAAGTTCGACAGATTCCACTTGAGTTTGAGGGAAAAGGAAAGAGGAAAAAGGGAAAGATAGAGATAGAGATAGATATAGAGATAGATAGATAGATAAATAGATAGAGAGAGAGAGAGAGAGAGAGAGAGAGAGAGAGAGAGAGAGAGAGAGAGAGAGAGAGAGAGAGAAAGCTTCTGTGAACACAAGTATTACTTGTTGCGTACGAATGATATGAAACGACGAAGGGAACGTCGACAGGTCTATTCTAAATCGGTTTGGTTCGATATTCTTTCGCAAAAAAAAAAGAAGAGAAGAAAGTAAGAAAGTAAGAAAGAAAGAAAGAAAAACAGGACAAAGGAAAAAGAATTAAAAAATAAATGAGAAAAAATAAATAAATAAATAAAAAAGGAAAACGACGAACCTCTTCATCGGAAAAGCAAAACGAAAACAAAAAAGAAAAAAGGATAGAAAAAACATTCAATTTAGAGGATCAAAAGAATCAAAGGATACGGGATAAAGAAATATTCGATTTTTGTGGAACGATCGCTTATCTAAAAAAAAAAAAAAAAGAAAAAAAAATGGAAACTCGAAGTAACAATCTTTACACGCGCTGATAATTCCGAACGATAAATCCGTGATTTCTTTTTCTTTTTCCTTTTTTTCTTTTTTTTTTTTCGTTTCTCTCTTTGACGAGTTAACTCGACTCCAACTCGTTCGAGTTGAAATTATCAGAAGGAAAATTTTGATAAAAATCTTTCCCTCGATACGACCGCCCTATCCTAAGAAAGAAAAATAAAAGAAAATAAAGCGCGAAGCGAGGATCTTCGTGTTCCGACGAGTTGATGTTTCAATTTATCTCAAGCGAGTTGTAATAATTGCGCGGAAAGATTTCGATTTGAAAGAGTAAGAAAAAAGAATAAAAAAGAATAGTAACAGAACCGGACAAGTAGTCGACGAATTAGTTGCTTCTTTCCTTCCCTCGTTTCTTTCATTTATTTATTTATTTATACATTTATCTATTTTCTTTTATTACTATTATAAGTTAAATTTAACTCACAAGTTTTCTAATTACTAACGCGAATTTTAATTTCCTCTTCTTCTTCTTTCTTTTCGTTTTTGTTTTCTTTTCTGGAAGAAGAAGTCGATAAATTCGTCGATTTTTGTTTTCTTTCTTTCTTTTTCTTTTACTTTTTCTCTAACAAGGTAACATCTCACAAGTTAAAAAATTGCTGTAACGTATATTTTAATTCACCCCCCCCCCCGACCTCCTCCCCAATTACCCACCATTCCTTCGTCCAATCCGCGAAGCTCCCTTCCGTTTCATCTCCGTTCAAAAGAGAAAACCAAAAAAGAAAAAAAGAAAGAAGAAAAAATGAAAAAGATCGATGAATCCATCGATTTTCTTTTTTTATTTTTCTATTTTCAACGAGTTAACCTATCCCGCCGGTTAAAATTATTCTAACGTAGATTTTAATATTCTTTACGCTTCGAAGAATCGAAAAAAGAGAGAGAGAGAGAGAGAGAGAGAGAGAGAGAGGCAAAAGAGAGAAAAGACAAGGAAGGAAAGCAATCGATAAAACCGCCGGGCGTTTGTTTTCCTTTTCATTTTTTGTTTTCTATTTTTTTTCCTATTTTTCTATTTTTTCGTTTATCCTTTTTTTTCTCATTTTTCTCCTTCCGACGAGTTTACTCTCTCTTCCCACTCCCCGCCCCCTCCCCAACCACCCCAAGCGCCAGTCGACATTTACACATTCAAAAAGTTCAAATGATCACTATGGGTCAAATCGAAACAATACTCGAAAGAAATCGTAATGTTTAGTATCGAACGAACGACCGAATACGGTTTGATAAATTCGTACGATTCTGGGGGGAAGAAGAAAAAGAAGAAGAAGAAGGGAGAAGAAAAAAAACAAAAATTGCGGGGTATTCGTATTTGTAATGAAAACTTTGACGAACGAGCGAGAAACTTTTCCCTCTTTCTCTTTTTTTTCCTTTTCTCTCTCTCACACACACACACACACACACACACACACACAACTACACACACACAACGAACGAACGAACATGTACATAGATATCTTTTTTTTTTTCTATTTTCAACTCTCCACTCTACTTCATCTCTTCGTTCTCATCTTCCTATCTCTCTCTCTCTCTCTCTCTCTCTCTCTCTCTCTTTCTGTCTCTATCTCTTTCTCTCTCTATCTGTCTATCTATCTCTCTTTCCACTTTGCTTCATCGACTTTCCTAGTCCATCTCGTTTGGAAATGCAAAACTTTTCTTCCTAAACTATATGGGATACATACTTATCAGCTTGCAGACAGTATATTCTCTCTCTCTCTCTCTCTCTCTCTCTCTCTTTCTATCTATCTCTATCTCATTTTTTATTTCTTTCTCTTTGTCCTTATCCCTCATAATAATTAATAAATTTATTTGACGTATTACTCGGTTACCGAGGTAACTTAGTAACTAAGTTATATAATAAACGTGTATAATAAACGATGATTGTTAATAAAAAATTAACGACACGCTCGTAAACGTATGCATCGACGTTGCATCGACGTTGCATCGACGTCTTATGATTTATGTGTTTTTATTGTCGCCGTCGTCGTCGTCGTCGTTTTACTTTTGTTTATTTATTTGTTTATTTATTTTTTCCTTTTTAATTCGTCGGACGTTACTGTTCAAATCGTCTTATGTTATGTTTAAAAAAAAAAAAAAAAAAAAAAAAAAGAGAAAAAAGAAAAGATATTGCTCACCCTTATAATATAATATATTATATTGTAAAGAAAATATTTGCACGACTATGAAAAATATATTACGTCTCGTTTGTCACGACAATAACAAAAGAGTGATGAATTGAAATTGTTGAATTTTAATTCGTTTTAAATCGAATCGAATCGATACATCGAATGAACCGAATGAAACGTACGCGAGGATACGTCGATTAACGTTTTCGTTTCTTTTGCTTATTTAACGGGGGGGAAAAAAAAAATAGAAAAAAATATAGAAAAAAAAAAAAAAAATAGAAAAAAAAAAGAATTAAAAAATAAAAATCAAATCCACGTTTTCTTCTTCTCCCTTCTTCTTTTTATTTATTCTCTTCCTTCTCCCCAATCTTTCTCCCCCTTCTATAGAAATCGCGTCGTACGTACGCACATAAAGTTGTTGGGATCGATTGGGTTTTACTAGTGCGCTTTATTGTTAGAGAAGCTTACGTAATTGATTCTGCATTAGCTTCACGGTATTACGAACTGAAAGCATAAACCGTAAACGGCCTTATAGCATAGGGAACCTAACCGGCTACCTTGTTGTCTTGCGTAGTGTTCCAAGTACACGTAGGTATTCAAGTATATATCTTTTCCTCTCTCTTTCTCTCTCTCTCTCTCTCTCTCTCTCTCTCTCTCTCTCTGTCTTTCTCTCTGTCTTCTTGGTCGACCTTATTACAACGTGCCGTGCCGAGTTTCAGCATTAACAGCGTGCAAAATCTTTTGTCGTTGCTTTTGTCGGTTGCCGGGTTCGCCATCCACCAGAAGCACGTTTGCAAAGTATCAAAGAAGGAAAATAAGAAGAGGAAGAGAAGAAGATGAAAAAGAAGAGAGAGAGAGAGAGAGAGAGGGTGGGTGGTAGAAGAGGATGGTGAAGGAGCGAGGGTGGG
>OU427003.1:4202740-4215240 GCA_911387935.1 Dolichovespula saxonica | reverse complement strand
GTCATTAGTTGAATGGTATCATACGATCGAAGACAATATAATCAGATCATGCTAACAATGAAATTAGTTATGAATCAAAGATCTATAAAAGGAGGAAGCAATTATCTTATAATATTATTGAGATCTTTTTTTCTTTCTTGCGATACGTACAAGTACGTCGGATATCTTTATCTTTTTTCTTATTTCTTTTTCCTTGTTTTTTATTTTTTTTTCTTCCTTTTCTTTTTTTTTACGATCACGTATTCCTCTACATTCTTGAAATATTTTTTCTTTTCTTTTCTATTTTTTTTTTCTTTTTTTTTTTTTTTTTTTTTAATGCAGCAACAACGTATTCATATATTCCATTTATTATAAACGATTCTAATCGCGATGCGATATATGAGTCAAGGAAAAAAAAAAAGAAAAAGAAATAAAAGATAGAATTGTTGTTCATTCTAATCACGAAGATAATAATCGAAAGAAAAATAAAATAGTATAGAATATCCTAACAAAAGGAGTCAAAACTCCATCATCATTATCATCATCCATAACGTGACTCACAAAATAACGTTCGTTTTATTTTTCGTCTTTTATTCTTGTTTACCTTCCTTTCTTTTCTTTCTTCTTGTTTATTTTTAAAGCCAAAAAATATTGCAACGATACATTTGTACGCATCAAGCCAAAATAAAACGATCCCAATCGTGAGATAATAGTCGTAGAAAGGAAAAATAATAATAAAAAGAAAAGAAAAGGAAAAAAATATCCTAAAAATGAAGTCATCAAGACTAATCGATGATGATACATACAAATGTCGTTCGATCTGTCTATCCTTTAATCCCTACCCTTTATTCACATATTTTCCCCAAAATCTCTATTCATGCGAAACGAACCATAACGAAATAATAAATATTGAATCCAAGAAAAGGATAAAAAAACAATTTCGATCGTTTGAACCGATAACAAATAAATAAATAAATAAATAAAAAGGGAAGGAAAACAAAAACAAAAACAAAAATAACCAAAAAAGAAAAGAAAAAGAAAAACAAAAATAACCAAAAAAGAAAAGAAAAACAAAAACAAAAATAACCAAAAAAGAAAAGAAAAACAAAAACAAAAATAACCAAAACAGAAAAGAAAAACAAAGATCGGCGAGATCGCAAACGAAAGATTAAAAATCGTCAACGGGATCGATAGTAATTCATAAATATCATTCATTTTGTGTACCAATATTTTCATATATATATATATGAATTATGATTAAATATATATATTTAAATTGCGATTCCTGCATAAATTATAACAGTTTATGATCGGAGTGAATTCAACGAAACGAATCCGGTCAATATAGGGAAAATAATGACGACGATGACGACGACGATGAAAGAACAAGAAGGGGAAAAAAAAGAAGAAGGAGTAGAGAGGGGAGAAAAAAAAAAGCATGATAATAAGATCTTAACAAAGAGGTCAATTCTTGAATAATAATTCATCGACGATTACTCCGATGATATTCGTTGTCTTTCATCGACGCGTTCGCACGTCGTCTATCGGCGAATTCACTCTTCCATTGTCTCTCCATCTCCCTCTCTCTCTCTCTCTCTCTTTCTGTACAAAGAGGAGCTGGTTGAAGAGTAGGATGAGGATGAGGAGGAGGAGGAGGAAGAGGAGGTGATGGTGGAAGAAGAGTTAGAGGTAGATGTAGATGTAGATGTAGAGAGAGAGAGAGAGAGAGAAAGAGGTAGAGGTAGAGGTAGAGGTAAAGAGGTAGAGTTGGTGAGCTCGGAGGATGAAAAGAGGAAGAGGAGGAGGAGGAGAACGTGGAGGAGGAAGAGGTGGAGGAGGAGGACGAAGAGGAAGCATCGAGCAGCTTCGACGGTGCCACCACGGTCGTGTTGCTGCTCGGTCGATTCTCCTACCGACGAAATATGTAGGTTCTCTCTCTCTCTTTTCCTGTGTGTATGTATATATGTCTCTGTGTTTGTGTGTGCAAAGCGTGTGCGCATTTACAGCTTTCGCGCGCGTAGAAAAGATGGATGCACTTGCGCGCATGCGTCCTCGAATCCACGCGCGCGTTCTTCACGAAGGACTCTATCGGCTCGTTGACTATATCGTTAAATCTCTCTCTCTCTCTCTCTCTCTCTCTCTCTCTCTCTCTCTCTCTCTCTCAAACGTACATACACACACACACACACACACACGTACACTCGATCCTTTTATTTGTCGGACCGACGAAAAAATAAGCGATATATAAATTTTTTATTATTTCTTTTTTCTTTATTTTTTTATTTTTTTATCTAAACAAATCGCGCGTGTGCCTTTTGTCCTCTTATTTTTATATTTCCTTTACTTTAATTTTCTTTTATTTTATTTTACTCTTCGTTTCTTTTCTCTCTCTCTTCTCATTTCTCCATCGCAATTTGTTGTCGTCGCGTTTTAATTCTTATCCTTCGTTCGTTCTTTTATTTATTTATTTATTTATTTTATTTTTTTTTTGTTTTATAAAATGTCAATCGAGTCCAATATCCATCCGTTCTCGCAGTCTTTGCGATTACGCTCGTTTAGTTTCTTTCTTCTTTTGATTTATCGAATAATCCTAATAAGATCATATGAATTTCATTTCGTAAAATAAACGACAACGTTATTTTCTTTACGATCACTCTCTTTTTGTTTTTTTTTTGTTTTTTTCTTTTCAATTTATTGTATAATCATCAAGAAGTGAAAGAATTTCGTTTCGTAATTAAATGAAATTTTGATATTCCGTTTCAATTACAAATTTATCACACCGAACTCGATATTTCTTTGTCCGTTCTTTTCTCCTCTACGATCGTTCTCCTTTTATTATTAAAATTATTTATCGAATAATTATTATCGTTTGTTTTATATATATATATATATATATATATATATATATATTTGTCAATAACAACGAAAGAATTTTCGGTTGGGATCGATCGATATTAGAGAAAAGAGAGAAAATAAAAAAAGAAAAAAAAAAGAAGAAAAAAAGAAGAAAAAAAAGAAAGAAAAAAGCCATGGCTCCAATGTGAAACGACGTAATATGAAATTAAGAAACGACGGAATTATTAGAATTGTTTTCGAGAACGATCGACAATAACGAGTTTCAAAGGAACGACAACAAAACTAAAAAGTAATAAACTTTCATACTCCGTAATTTATTTATATTGTTACGTATATCTATCCTTATTTACCCACACTCATCCGTTCTAAACTCACCGTACGACGCGTTTCCTCTCCGTTGATCGAGAATAACTCCGACGTGTAGCGGCTTCCCTTCGTCTCTAATCGGCCTTAGAATGGTACTCCTCGTACGTACGTACGTAAGTATCTATCTATCTATCCACGTTTGTATGCGTGCGTGTATGTATGTATATATTTACAATACATACATACATACATATATAAATATATATATATATATATATATATATATATATATATATATATATATATATATATAACATACCGTTACTCGTACCGAGCTTGCCGATTCTCTTGCGTTTCCTTCTGGCGAGATACTTTGTGAGACGACCTCGATAAGTATACGTGTGTGTTTGCGTGTTTGTGTGAGTGTGCGCGCGCGTCTAGAGAGACATAAGTATGCACGTGTGTGTCGAATAGTCGTTCTCTTTCGAGAGCGAAAGTACAAATCGAAGAGAGGACGTTGACGAAAATGACGACGAACTCTTCGTAGTGCAAGTTTAGCGTAGATTTACAGATATTGAAAAAGAAAAAATAAAAAAAAAAAAAGAAAAGAAGAGTACGCATTAAAAGTAGACGTAAGATTTGAAGGAATTTTTACGCGTTCAACGTCATGTTCGACAATGAGCATCGATGACCGTTAATTATTTATCAGATCATCATTTCTTTCGCCCCTCCCCCTCTCTTTCTTTTTTTTTTCTTTTTCTTTCCCCCTCTTCCCTGAGTCCCGTCCCTCCTTGAAAACCGCCGACATTTTAAAGACTTTAATACCTCCCGATAAGATTAATGTACGATGTTAAAGTTATTACGTAGAATTTCTCTTGTATCGTTGTAATCTACTTATAGGGTGGACACGAAGTCTCTCTTTCTCTAGGTACGTCGAAAGAGAGAGTTGTTTTTTATTTTTTTTTTCATTTTTAACGATTTAACGAAACAAAACAATAATAACAATAATAATAATAATAATAATAATAATAATAATAATAACAATAACAACGACAACGATTTCGTTGTTTCTTGTAGGGATTTTTTTAGACCAATTATTTTTCTTTTTCTTTTTTTCCTTTCTTTTCTCTCATCTTTTCTTTTCTCTTCGTTCGCAGATCGTAATAGAAAAGTTTTCGAAGCTTTTAAGTTTTATGGATTCGACGAGGGTAGGAGTAGGGAGGAGTAGGATAGAGAAAGAGAGGAGTAAAGAGAGAGAGAGAGAGAGAGAGAGAACGCGAAATTATCCTGGTAGGTGTCCGGAAAAACCAAAATTATTTACGATGGATTCGTACAAAATCATGAAAAAAAATTTTAATTTATCTTATTTGCGCTTAAGGACTCGTTCAAAGTCGGACCATTACGTAGATCCTAATTTTTCAAAACATTAATTAACGTAATATTTAGTCAGACGAAGATCGATGAAACTCTCGTACTATAATACGAGATCATAATACTCTCGTAAACGTAAACGTAAACGTAAACGTAAACGTAAACGTAAACGTAAACGTAAATGTAAATGTAAATGTAAATGTAAATGTAAATGTAAATGTAAAAATGCAATATCCGATGTAAAAGTTATGTCTACGGATGAAAAACGAAACGGACGAAATTACAAAAGGAGGATCGTGAAAAAATTTGTGCCCGTATAATAATTTACCATGAAATATAATACGATATATATCGATCGACGAATAAAAAAGAAAATTCATTCCCGTTCAGAATATCAAAGTGCAATTGTTGCGTAGTAGTCATGGGGGTTTCTGTGTCTCCTCTTCGTCAAGAGGAAACAGGTGATACGACGACAGAGAGAGAGAGAGAGAGAGAGAGAGAGAGAGAGAGCGTGCGTGCGAATATTCGAGGCATACAAGCGACACGGTTTACACGCATTTTATACGAATAAAGATAGTATTGGTAGTGGTGAGTAGTAGTAATAGTAATAGTAGTGGTAGCAAGCAGTAGTGGTGGTGGTGGTAGTAGTAGTAGTAGTAGTAATAGTAGTAGTAATAGTAGTAAACAGTAGTGGTAGTGGTAGTAGTAGTAGTAGTAATAGTAATGGCACTAAACGTATTAACCATTTGTACATAAAAACATATTACATGTACGTATATGTATCGGAACACCATGCACGAAGCAGGATATCCGCCTTGGTCGTCGATAAGTTTGCACGGCTATGGTGAAGGGTTAAGTCCCTCGATAATCGAATATAACATACCATTACCAACATCCATACGTACGTATACGTATACATACAATATATATATATATATATATATATATTTGTTTAAAAGTAAACGACGAAAATGTCAAGGGCTCGAGTGTAAGAGAGCAGTATTCTAACATGCAACCTAAATTCTGATAGAAACTCTCTCGAGTGAGCTAGTTGGCAATGAGGGGAAAAAATGATTGGCTTCAAAGAGAAAGAGAGAGAAAGAGAGAGAAAGAGAGAGAAAGAGAGAGAATGAGAGAGAGAGAGAGAGAGAGAGAGAGAGAGAGAGAGAAGTACGAAGCCGGAGGGCTAGGAGCATTGTCCACCTGTCCCCCTTCGTCCCCACCCAAAAGGCACCTGCGTGACGTCACGCGAGGAAACAGCTGGTCGCTCTTTTCTTACCTGGTTTACGCTACGAGTCTCTGCATTTTGTGGGGGGAAGTGATCCCCTCTCTCTTTCTCTCTCTCTCTCTTTCTCTCTCTCTTTCTAACTCTCTCAGTCTTGTCCCGTCTCTATCTCTATCCCTCTCTTTCTCTCTTATAATCACGACCAGTCTCTATCTCTATTTCTTTCTTTCTCTTTCCCTCTCTCATAATCTCGTCCAGTTTCTCTATCGCTATCCTTTTCTCTCTAATACACACCATCATGCACCGTCTCAATCCCCCCCCCCCTCTCTCTCTCTCTCTCTTTCTCTCTGAATCTTTTGTACTCTTTCCCTCTAGAATCTCGCGACTCCTTTCGCCCGACGAGTACGCCGCTTCACCAAAGTCGTAGCCCCTTTAACCTCTACGTCCACACCAGAAAGAAAGAGAGAGAGAGCGAGAGAGAGAGTGTGTGTGTGTGTGTGTGAGAGAGAGAGAGAGAGAGAGAGAGAGGTTCAGAAGCGGTCTTTAAACCGGCCGCATGCCAGGAACACCGAGCGCTTTATATCGTTACACTTCCTCCGAGCTAAAGTTTCAGACCATGAGAAAAGATTTTTAACCCCTTCTTTTTCTCCTCCTCCTCTTCTTCTTCTTCCTTCTTCTCCTACTCTTCTTCTTCTTCTTCGTCTTTATCTTCGTCTTCGTCTTCGTCTTCGTCTTCGTTTTCTTCTTTATCTTCGTCTTCGTCTTCATGTTCGCGCTAGCCGGTACTCGTTTATGGTTCGCTCGATACTGAAAAGAAAAAAAAAAAATTGTTTAGGATAATTGCCGCGTTGATTCTCTTACGTGAGTTCCTTCATCACTTTAATGACGTTTTACTTCAGATCTACTTTTTTTTTTTTGTATATGTTACTTTCTTTTTTGGATGGACAGAGAAAGAGAAGGAGAGAGAGAGAGAGAGAGAGAGAAAAGGGGGAGAGAAGGAGAAAGAGAAAAGGGAGAGAGAGAGAGAGAGAGAGGGAGAGAGGAAGAGAGTTTTTGTCGAGTCACGTTCAAAGAAAATCCGACCTTCCGTTCGAGGACGGATGTAAAAGGTAAACGTCGAAATTGTCACTTCCGATTGTACAGTCTGTTTCGTCATTTTTTTATTTTTTTTATTTTTTTCTTTTTTATTTTTTTTTCCTTGATAATCACTCGACAACCACGCGATAGTACGTTTATTAAATTAAAAAAGAATCGCGTTTCTTTTTTCTTTTTTTTTTTTTTTTTCAAATATCCAATAATGACGGCCATAGGATTAATGCCGAAGATTTTTGAAGATATTCGTAGATATTCGGCCGTATATATTCGTAAATCCCCGAACGTATCCGAGGATGCTCGAAAATTGTCGAAGATGACAGACGCAACCCAGACAAAATCGTAGACAAACTCCCCCCACCAGACGCAAACTGGTCCCTCCCCCCCCCCCTGTCGAACTTAACCGAGCCGATCCGACGGACCAAACCAAGTTGGGTAAGCTGGGGTCTGGTTGAGTGACCGGGACAGTAGGTGAGTGTGTGTATGTGTGTATGCATGTGAGTACATATGTATGTATGTATGTATGTACGTACGTACATATATTTACCTACATGTGTATTTAAATATAATAAATGATTTCTATATAAGAAACCATAATTAAAGTTAACGTCTTGCAAAGAAATTATGACAAAATTGAAACTTTGTTTATTAACAATATATATCGGTACTATGTTAGGCTATATTAACATTATATCACATTATATTATATTATTAGGGTGTCCCATAAGTTTCTTCCTCCTTTCTTGATGCGAAATGAATACACGATACGGAAGAAACTTAGGGGGAGGGGTAGGGGACACCCTAACTTATTGTACTATACAATTATATTCATGGATAATGAAAAAAAAAAAAAAAAAAACAAAAACAAATAATTTCAAATATACGAAAATAATTAATTGTCCGACGAGGATAAAGGTGCGATAAGAACGAACGAAAAATAAAAAAATAAAAGAGAAAGAAAAAGGAAGAAGAAAGAACGAGAGAAAAGAAAAACCGATCTCTAATTTTATTATATACGCTACGTGTGCACTCGCGTATAAAAATATTACGCTCGTATAAATTGAAAATGACTGTGGGATTATAACAAGTCAACGTTGTATTTTCACCTTAACTTAACGTATGTATTACGCTCCGTTTATATGGACAAAAAAAAAAATAAAAAAAGAAAAAGAAAGAAAAATAAAAAACGGTGCTCTATCTGTCGTTCCATTCCTTCTCGGGTCGTTTTCTTGATGTTCGATAAACCAACTCCTCGACGAAAGAAAGAAAGAAAGAAAGAAAGAAAGAAAGAAGGAAAGAGATAGAAAGATATTTATTTCTCCTTCTTGCACAGTAGCAGCGTCGTCGCATACCTGCCTCCTTTTACCTTCTTCCTTACTCCTATTCCTTCTTCTTCTTCTTCATATTCTTCTTCTTCATCTTCTTCTTCTTCTTCTTCTTCTTCTTCTCGTCTCCATGAAGATTCTAAAGCCGATGTTTGGCCCTCATACCTATTGTGTCCGGTTTGTCCTGCCACTTAATATACGCAGGAATACCTGTGTTCTCGACAATGCACACCAGTCGTCCCTCTTGTAAAAGCAACCGATGGATGCCAATGAAAAATCCATCCTAACTTCTTTCTCTTTCTATCTCTCTTTCTCTCCCTTCTCTCTCTCTCTCTCTCTCTCTCTCTCTCTCTCTCTCTCTCTCTATCTCCTCCCCTCCATCTCTTTATCTCTATCCATCTTTCTCTTACCCGCAACTAACAGGTTTCGCGAGAGAGAAAGAGAGAGATAGAAGAAAAATCGTGTCGTAAATCATGTTAACAATTATCCAACAATCGTCTTGTTAAAAATCGATTAATAATAATGGAATTTCATTTCGTTTAATAATTTCTTTCTGTCTTTCTTTCTCCTATTTTCTTTTTCTTTTTCTTCCTTTTTTTTTTTTTTAATCAGACAATTAGAAGCTCGATACAATTTTACTTTATTTCATTCATTTATTCATTTTTTTTTCTTTGTTTTTTTTTTTGTTTTTAATACGAGCATGCAGATCTAATTTCATTCAATTTATTTCTCAGCTGATCAGAAATTTGTTATGTATACATGAATTTTGTTTTCCTTTTAAATAATAGTGAGCGGACAGTTTTATAAAATTTAATTGGACGATTGGAAATTCGTTTAGATTACATTTCTTTTCTTCTCTTTTCTTTTTCTTTCCGATACGAGCTTACGAACTTAATCTCATTCGATTACTTTTTCCATCGCATTACATGCACATTATCGATACGATTAATAGAATCGGTTATTCCTTTTTTTTTTTATACTTTTCATTCTTTTTAAATACCCAACAAACAGACGCTACATATAAGTATTTTATATGGTGAATTTCTGAGTAGGTTGTATGGTATTACTCGTTCAAAAATCGTAGCACGATCCCACGGAACTCGTAAAAGTTTCCTTCGTTGACGGGGTCTCGTCGTCGTCGTTGTCGTCGTCGTCGTCGTCGTCGTCGTCGGAGGAGGAGGAGGAGGAGGAGGAGGAGGAGGAGGAGGAGAAGTCGACTTATTTCGAAATTCGAGACGTACGAAGGAGAGCGGCCCCGTCTTCGTCCATCGATCGAACGTTCTACGGTTTGGTGTTCCACCCTTTTAAAAAGACACGCATTGGTCTTTGAAACTAACCGTAGAGAGAGATAGAGAGAGAGAGAGAGAGAGAGAGAGAGAGAGAGAGAGAGAGAGAACAAACCTCCGACACTCTCGCTGTCCACCGTGCGCAGTCTTCGAAATTCAATGAAAATTGTGCTTTATCGTTAAATTTTCGACAGCCGGAACGAATTTTCAAATATGCGAGGTTCCCCTTTTCATTCAAAGCGTGCCTTAAGGTTTGTCCGGTTGTTTCCTTCGACTAAAGAAAATAAAACTAGCTTGTCTCCTGTGCCATTACAAAAAATGTATATATATATATATATATTTCTTTTACTATATTCTTTCCTTCTTTCTTTCTTTCTTTTTCTTTTCTTTTCGAATTTCTTCTTTGACGTCTTTGCTTAAATTGTGAGAATATTTTCTTTACGAGATTACGAATTATTATTATCATCATTATATTTATTATTATTATTATTATTATTATTATTATTATTTTCTTTCTTCATTTTATTGAAATATTAGACGAGCCTCCATCAAGTCTAATCTAATATTATTATAATTATTGTTGTTGTTGTTATTATTATTATTATTATTAACGTTATATTCTTTTTTTAATATATATATATATATATATATATATATATATACATATATACGTACATACATACAAAATAAGAAAGGAAATAATTTTAGATACGGATCGATAAGAATCTAACACGTCCACGAAGATATACAAAGGAACATGGCCGTCGTCGTTTAACGGTGCTTAAATAAAAGAGAAGTGCATAATCGTCGGTGGCTCCGACTTTCCGGTATACGCGCGAGCATCATCCTATTTACGGTTGTTTTTCGAATCGCTCGTGTCACGAGAAAAAATTTCGAGTTAAAAGTGTGATAAAATGTCTCTTCGACGGGGCGTTATCTCGAAAAACGAGAGGGCCACAAAAGAAATCTCCGCTCCGTTCGTTAACGCATTATTGCGTTCGTGAACTTGTATCGATTGGAGTGAGGAAGAAAAAGAGAGAGAGAGAGAGAGAGAGAGAGAGAGAGAGAGAGAGAGAAAGATTAAGATTAAGATTCCTCATACTTAACCGTCATCGTTCTAAAATTATCGATATTTTTATCATCGATTCGTGCGATCGTTTCCATGTTGTTCCGTTTTGTTGTTCATCGCTTTTGATTTTATATCGTTTGAGATATATTAAATCATTTTTCTGGTATTTTTTTTGGTAAGAGACTCGCTCATTCTTTTCTCTTCATTTTGATAACAATTATTTAACGATTTCTCCATTAGAAATTTACTTTTACTCTTTTTTCTTTTTTTCAACTTTTTTAATAATAGATTTTAGTAATAGAATATATATATATATATATATATATATATATATATATATATATATATATATATAGAAAGAGAACTTAATTAATTAATTTGTTTTCCTCTTTTATATTAATTTTCAATTAATTCTTTTAAATTAACTAATATGTACATATTCACTATATTAATATATAATTTATATTATCCATAGATATTATTAGATATATACATATATATATATATATAGATATATATATATATAAAATATTTTTATATTATTTATATATTATGTATATATAATATAAACATTCTTATCTATATTATAGATGACGCAATAAATAAATAAACAAAGAAAAAAAGAAAAAATTTCCAAAGTTTAATTACAACGAAATTGATATGACTGAAGATATATATATATATATATTATATATTTGTACCACTAATACCGCAAAAGGTAAGCCACTCTAGATGTTAGAATCGTGAAATGGAGCAGCACGGTGGAGGCAATGCGGTGCAATAGGGGTGGCCAAACAAAAAGGATTTTCTACGGCCATTATTGGAGCGCGCCCTATGCCGCCATCGAGATCGTAGAACCCATAGAATATTTCTATCGTCGGGTCGACATTGAATTTTTCTTTTACAACCGATGAAGAGAGAGAGAGAGAGAGAGAGAGAGAGAGAGAGAGAGAGAGAGAGAGAGAGAGCATAAGAGGGAAAGAAAGAGGAATAGACTCGCCTCCTAGACTCTGTTATACTTTCAGAAAACGTTAGATGGTTCGATCCACCGTAGAAAATATGTATTTCTTTCTTGTTAAAATCCGTCGACTCCAGTGATATCGCGTCGGTATTAATACATACTCGTTCCAACACTCTCTTTGTTCTTATAAATAAATACGTGTTTTTTGCTACATTTCTCTCTCTCTCTCTCTCTCTCTCTCTCTCTCTCTCTCTCTCTCTCTCTCTCTCTCTCTCTCATAATTTTCTTTCATTTCCTCATTCATTTTGTTCTTAACCGATTGATATTAAAAGTTAATATATAAAGACGAGATAATAAAGAATTGAATGATCAAAATAAATGCGTAGATATTCTCTATATGCGTCTTAACGCTTTCCATTCGTAATTTCTTCATCGAATATAATGATACGAAATGAGGCTATAGTAAATAATAATAATAATAATAATAATAATAATAATAATAATAATAATAATAATAAATATAAATGGACTTAACGTTTATTGATTCTTTCACAATTATCCTTTATAGAAAAATAATAACACAATAATTCAATAAGAATTATTTAATATAACGGAATACATGATTAGGTTTGACTAAATTTTCCTATTAATTAATAACATAAAATGAAATGAAAAAGTAAAGAATAATGGATATATACATTTCTTTTTTCTTTTGCTTTACCCGAAATAATAATAATAATAATAATAATAATAATAATAATAATAATAATAATAATAATAATAAAACCAATACGTACGTACGTACGCACGTATGTACGTAAGTTATATACATGAATACATACGTACGTAAGTAAGTAAATTGTTTTCAACGTACGGAAAAGTGGTGATATGAAGAAATAAACGTGACCGTATCGAAAGATAATAGATCCGAATACGTGAAACACGCACGCACGAACGAACGAACGAACGAACGAACGACACGTGCGAACGAATTGAAAATAATAGACGGGCCCGGCCCGGTATATACGGG
>OU427003.1:4190240-4197740 GCA_911387935.1 Dolichovespula saxonica | reverse complement strand
ACCGGGGAAATATAATCGTACACGTAACGTGCAAAATATATGTTTGTATATATAAAAAGAGAAGGAAGGAGGAAGAGAGAGAGAGAGAGAGAGAGAGAGAGAGAGAGAGAGAGAGAGAGAGAGAGAGAGAGAGAGAGAGAAATCGCCCATTGTCGACTTTGAATGTAAATTGTAATAAAAGTAATAATCTGCGTATAAATGTTCATTCCCTTTTGTAACGCCTCGAGGATAAAAACGAAACGTTAATCGAGCAGTTTTAATCGAAACCCTTGTTTCATAATTCGTCTGTTAAAGCACGCACATATGTATGTATATATTTATGTATGTATGATGTATGTATGTATGTATGTATGTATGTATGTATGTATGTATGTATGTATGTATGTATGTATGTATGTATGTATGTGTGTATGTAGCTTCGATCGGATGGACGGTTCCCTGGCAATTGTGTGTTGCACGTATGTACATATGTACGTAAAGGACGCTCGATAGAAAGAGAGAATGAGAGAGAGTGAGAGAGAGTGAGAGAGAGAAAGAGAGAGAGAGAGAGAGAACGTTTTTGTCGACTAGCAATGATCCCGTGCGAAATACCACGCCAAATTTTAATACTTCAATGGCGTATCTGTATATATTATATATATATACACCTACGTATATACGTATTTGTTGCACGTGCGCTTATATGTATATATGTGTGTTAGAATAAACGAGTAAATAAGAAAGAGAGAGAGAGAGAGAGAGAGAGAGAGAGGGAATAAGTGAGTGAGAAAAATACACACATAGCACACACACAGATACGGATAGAGACATAGCATCGGAATAGATATAGACGGAGACAAACAGACAGACAGACAGAAAGAGAGAGAGAGAGAGAGAGAGAGAGAGAGAGAGAGAGAGAGAGAGAGAGAGAGAGAGAGAAGGGTCTCGCCGTTTTTGATCTTACGCAGTCGAGACGCACAAAGACGACCCCTTTTATAGAGTAGAACTGGGATTTTTCTCTCTCTCTTAAACCAGGGTGTGCCGATCTCAATGGGGGGGTATGAAATAGGGGAACGGAATTACTGACGCTTGATAATGGCTCCTTTCCTTTTTTGCGACCGAGTGTGATCAATATTGTCGTAACTCGGAGAACTAAAACGTTCTACTTTATCTTATCTTCCATCGTCCTCGAATCGTCTTATTTTAATCGTTCTAAATACTTTAATTATCATTACATGACAAAGTTATATATTTTATATATTTATATATATATATATATATATATATATATATATATATATATATATATAGCTATGATAAAGTTATTGAAATATTTCGAATATGATCAAGCACGTGTAAATTGAATAAGAATATTATGATACTTTATTACAACGATATTTTAATATAAATAATTATTTGTTTCATAAATATTTTGAATTAATTTATATATATATTATCATATTCTTAAACGATACGTTTATAATTTGAATCTCGTTTTTATAACAAATAATAGGAAATTTTATTCAGTCTTATTTAAGATATATTATTCTTATTCTTACAATTATTATTATCATTACTATCATTATTATTATCATTACTATTATTATTATTATTATTATTATTATTATTATTATTATTTTTATTTTTATTATTATTATTATTATTATTATTATTATTATAATTATTATTATTATTATTATTATTATTTTTATTATAATTCAAACGTCATATCAGCGGCGTGACGACGAACAATTCTCTAAGCGGGATACTATCGTGGTTTTCCAGGAGTTAATTAAATGAAACTGGTAATTCACTCGATGAACGACCTAGGACGTAACAACAGAGGCAGGCAGCTTAGTCAGTCAGACTGCTAGTCAGGCAAGCAGCTAGTCAGGCAGGCAGGCAGGCAGGCTTGCTTAGGCAACGATTTAGATTTGCGTGTTAGCAGGGCGCTACAAGGTTACTCGGCTCTCGTTCATTCGATTCGGTTCAGTTCGGTTCTCTCTGTATTTAGCCTTGATAATCGATACTAAAACCTTTCGTGAGATTAGAAATGTGATTAGAATCGAAGAAGAAATTTGATCCTTGCTATCTTCAGGTAGATAAATAGATATACTTGTTTATATATATATATGTATGTATGTATGTATGTATGTATGTATGTATGTATGTATGTATGTACATATAATAGATATATGTATAACATTATAACTCGAAATTTTACTTGAAACGTTACTTACGATATCTTTTCGAGATACTTCGATCGATGATCAGGTATATATTATACTTGAATTTAGTTTAGATTAGTATTAAGATGATTAGAATTGAAGGAGAAATTCGTTGCAAAGTTTTCTTTTGATATACACACATAAACACACACACAAAAGAATAAATCGATAATTCAGTTCGTAACATTTCTTGATGAGATTTTAACTCATTTATTGTAATTAAATTTTAACTAAGATTAGACCTAATTAATTGTGTTCGTTTTCTTTTCTTTCTTTTTCTTTTTTTCTTTTGTTACTCTCAAACTCAAAATTTAACACGATACATATCCCATTCGAGATTCACATTGGAATATCATAATTAGATGTTGATAAGTTTAGAATCGATGGGGGATTTGTTTTCCTTTGTTTTTTGATTTTTTTTTGCGATACGCGCGCAGAACTCGAAATTTAATTCGTTGCGTCTCCATTCGAGATTCTTATCGATAAAATTATAATTTAAATTCTGACGAGGACTAAAAGTTCAATTCGAAACGTCTTTTCCTTTTCTTCCCCCCCCCCCCCGAAATTTCTATTTATAAATTACAAATCCATCCTCCTTCTCTTTTTCTCTCTTTTTTCTCTTTCCTCCAAATTTTTTTAACGATTAGAACTCAGTTTTCGTCTCTGACAATATGAACGTAAAATTCGAAATTTAACATCGATGCGTTTCTATCGAAGAATTTTTTTCTTTTTCTTTTTTTTTTTTTTTTGATTCGTTCAACTTTTACTTTCGATACGTGGAAGACGAATTTTTATTCGATATTCTTAAATAAAAATTAACGATTAAATTTTTTAAATATAACAAACAATCAATTGGAGATACGTTTCCACGTTTCGCAATCTGTTGAAATCAAAATTATAGATTTACTCTCACTCTCTCTCTGCCTTTCTCTCTCTGTCTCTCTCTCTCTCTCTCTCTCTCTCTCTCTTTCTCTTTCTAACGTTTTGTGAACGGTCATCGAACGCGTTGAAAATAGAATCGAAAGGAATCGTCGAAGATGAGTTGGACTAATCGAAGACACACTACCGCAAAGTTATAGCCACTCTTAGCTCGGAAAATCAACAGAGGCGCATTTACTATCCTATGGCCTGAAAATAGCGACGTGCTTATTTAAGGAAGGATTAACACGGGAAAGGGTCGAAACAAGGAATGGTGAAAGTAAAGGAAATAGAAAGGAAGTCGTAATATATAGACGACGTGGATGACAGAAATGTTAAAAGCTGTGTTACGTAGCGTTATCAATTCTCCTAAACAAATTTTATGGTAACCTGTAATAAAACGTCCCAATGAAATATTTATTAAATTCTTCGTAATTTTATATTTATATATATATATATATATATATATTTTATATTATATTTTTATGCTATATTTGTAATTCTATATCTTATTAATTGATTATTTACTTTACTTCATTATTTCTTTAATAATTGCTTTAGTTATTTATTTCTTTATTAGTCAAGTCACATTTAGTCACAAACTTCAATCGACTTTTCGTCGGGGCCATATTTTACGAAATTTATTTAAATACAATAAAATCCTATTCGTCGTTTGCCTTTTCTTTTCTTTTCTTTTTTTTTTTAAATTACGCATTTATCAAGCAAAACAACGAATAAATAAATAAATGGATAAATGCTACATGGTTTTGTGTATTAACGAAGTTAACTTGATAGAGATTTTTCGATAGAGAAATTTCTTCCACTTTTACTTCATAATTTCGAAAAAAAGAATTATATCGTTCTCTCTCTCTCTCTCTCTCTCTCTCTCTCTCTCTCTCTCTCTCTTTTGCTTTATTTCTTTCTCTTTTTCTTTTTTAATTTTCTTCTTCACAAAAATCATAAGTTCATTAAACGCCAAACGATTAATCAAAATTCTTTATTTCCTTTATCGAACAAATTAATTAAATCGACGTTCAAACTCTCGAAAGGTGAAAGAATTTTTTTTTTTTTTTTTTTATTTCATTTTTAACGTTTTACAAAATTATATTTTTTTCTTTTTTCCTTTATTTTTTTTTTTCCCATTCAAATAAGTCATCGCATCCAACCATCTCGATATCCCAGTTTGAACGTTTTTCAAAAAGTCATTTTGATATTATATATGTATTACATGCATGCATATATACGTACATATATACGCGCACAAACACACACACACAAACAAACACACACACACGCGCGCGCGCGCGCATACAAACACACATATATATATATGAAAATAATTACTCGAACGAGACAATACGCGGTTAAACGCGAAACGGATGTGGAAATAGACCGGCCAAGTCAGAGTCGATCGATACTCCGGAATATCAGGTCTCTCTCTCTCTCTCTCTCTCTCTCTCTCTCATGTCTAATACTAGACTAACACATCTTTCTCTGTGTGGTATTTCGAATGACATAAACGGGAAACGCGTTGTAGATATACAGATTATTTGCATTTAATTATTATATTATATTCTATTATTTATGATCGTAATCGAAATTATTTGAAATTGATATCAAACATCTATCTTTCTCTCTCTTTCTCTTAATCTTCCTACTCGTTCTTGATCTTCTAATTTTTTTTTTTGTATTACTACCATCGTTAGAAAGAAAAAAAAAAGAAAGAAAGAAAAAGAATATATCGAACGATCGCGAAGAAAATATTGTCGGGAGAAATAAAACGCAATTTTGTTTTTTTTTCTCTCTCTCTCTCTCTCTCTCTCTCTCTCTCTCTCTCTATTCGTCGTTATACATAGGATTCGAGTATTTTCATTAATTGATGTTAAAATATTTTTTACTAAATTAAATTATCGAATATTCTTAGACGGTAGAGATAAATAATTCGGTGTCTGCATTGAAACTGGGCTTCGTCACGTCTGGGTTTTATCATCTGGGTTGATCGGTTTAATATTGAACACGTTATATCGCGCATATTGGTGTACATTTATTAAAAGTATTTTATTATATTATATTATATTATTTATTTAAATTGTTGAATTTAAATGACATTTAAAGTGCGATTGAACGAATGAACAGAGACATTTTTCATTTCCCATCGGTGGTATTATTCAGTTTTAACGTATACATATACAGGGTGGCACGTAAGTCACCCGACAGAAATATATGCAATCAAAATTATTAAAACTCGACCTCTCTACCTATCGTTGAATTAACCATTGGCATGATTAAAAATCTCTCTCTCCCTCTCTCTCCCTCTCTCTCTCTCTCTCTCTCTCTCTCTCTTTCGTCGTCTTCTGATTAATTATTTTGTTACCAAACATTTAATTAGGCGTTATTAAGCAAATTTTACTACGATCAATGATAATAAAATGGTAACGCAAAGGAATACCTTCCATCTTTTCTAAATTTTCGATCGATCACCTCCAAATCTTCTGACTCACTTTGTTCGTTACTGATATCTAAAAAAAAAAAAAACAAAAAGAAAGAAAGAAAAAAAATAGAAACCACGCGTACAAAAAAAAAAAAAGAAAGAAAGGAAACATCGCAAGCAGAGCAAATCGGAACGAAACGAAAATAAAGAAGGGAAGATAGAAAGTACACAAAAAATAGATAATCATGAGAACGAAAGAAAGAGAGAGAGAGAGAGAGAGAGAGAGAGAGAGAGAGAGAGAGAGAGAGAGAAGCTTTACGAACTAATCGATTAATGATGACAATTAATCGTAATTAAAACGTAATTTTCCAAAGACATTCAAAAAAAGAAATGAAGTCGAAGTCGCCAGCGATAAACGACTCAATAAGCATAAGAGAGAAAGAGAGAGAGAAGGAGAGAGAGAGAGAGACTCTTCCTCCTTTGTCGGGTTTTACGAGAAATCGTAAGCTTAAATAGAAATGTTTTAGAAATCCCTCATAAAGAGTTGCGAACCTGTGCGGCGTACCCTGTTTACGCGTATAAGTGGGTGTATATATATGTGAGTGTGAGTGTCGGTGTGGGTTTCTATGTGGGTTTCTATGTGGGTGTATATGTGGGTGTATATGTGGGTGTATATGTGGGTGTGTATGTGGGTGGGTATGTAGGTGGGTATGTAGGTGGGTATTTGGATGGGTATATAAGTGGGTGGATTGTTCTTTGTGTAGGTTTATGTGAAAGATAGAGAGAGATAGATAGATAGATAGATAGAGGAGAACTTGAGAAATTCTTCATGTAAATATCAAACTTTTGATATTTCCCCCGGCCCACTCTCCGCATCCCTCTCTTCATCTTCTTCCTTTTCTTCTTTCTATTCCTTTTTTTCCTCTTCGTTCCTCGTTCTTCTTTCTTCTCATTTCTTTTTTTCTACTTGTTCGTCGAATGGCACAGTTAAATCCAATCGTCTAATTATTTAAAATCATTTTTCTCCCCTCCCCCCTCTTATCATTAAGAAACTTTCGGTCTCCTTACGTAGGAGAAAGCTTTTATCGTAATTGATTTGTCATTAAAAAAAAAAAAAAAAAAAAAATTAAAGAAGAAAAAAGAGAAAGAGGAATGACGAATTCGATAGGATTAACGATCAAGGAAAGTAAATTACATCGATTGGATTTAAATGGTTTCGTAATAGAGATTTTATAAGGAAAAAAAAAAAAAATAAAAAATAAAAAAAAGATCCTTCCGATCGTGTTAAGGATTCATTTTAAATCGGTATGGACTTCCCGTCGTCCCGACGATTCCAACGAAGAGATAATTATTATTATCAGATTTATTGTAGTTCGGGTAGTTTAATATTAATCTTGCGTGTATATAACGTAAACTGATAGTTTGGATATAGTATTATATCATTCGTCTGATCGAAAACGAGGTTTAATACTTGTTGTCGTCAACGTCTTCGTCGTCGTCGTAGTCGTCGTTGTTTGTGTTCGTTGAAAAAGTATAGGGGGGAGGAGAAGAGGAGGGATGGGTTAGAATCGGATGGTTATCGTAATGGATAAGTACTTACGACAAGTATCCTCGAGTGTTGTTGCCCGTATAAACACTTTCAGATTAGAAAAGATTAGGATTAAATGCGTTCTCCTAACATTGAAAGTTTTTAACGATCAATCAATTTTTTTCTTTTCTTTTCTTTTCTTACTCCGTTTTCTTTCTTTCTTTCTTTTTTTTTTTTTTTTAGTCAGTCAATCAATCGAACAATAAACGAGTTGGATCGAATTCTTTTAGTTTTTATATTTTATATTTTCTAGGTATATGTATATGTGTACATATAAATTATATTTTAATTAGTAATAGTTATACGTTATATTTTTAATATATTCAATTAAATTATACGATAAGTGTATAAATATT
>OU427003.1:4180240-4187740 GCA_911387935.1 Dolichovespula saxonica | reverse complement strand
TTAAAATTCGTAATTTAATTTTATAAATATATTATTTTGATTATCGTATTATTTATATTAGTGTAATCATATTATCCTAATAATGAGTACATCAGTACAGTAGATTATAATTAACATAGTACCTACACTGTATTACATCAAATAACTATAATATTCTAAAAAATATATATATATATGTTATATAGGTAAATATATTGTAGTATATATTACACTTACAATTAATCACAGTATAGTATGTTGAAACGTATAAAAATGTAATTCATAATTTCATTATAATTTCTTCTCCATATATGAATCAAGATTTTACCCGTACTCTTATAATTACATTACACTAATTAATGATAATTATACTTCGTGAATATATCGAACACTATCGATATGTAGTCACGATGAACACGTTTTTCGATAATGAAATGAAATTAAACATACAAAATACGTATACTTGCCTTCACAAGTTACATAAACAATGCAAGAAGAAAAAAAAAGAAAACTAAACGAAAAAGATAAAAGTTTAATTACGATTAATTAATCGATTGGTAACGATTGTTACGTCAATAAAGAAAAAAAAAAAAAAAAGATAAAGGAAAGGAAAAACATGGGGAACACCGATCGGATCGATGTTAAATAAATAATTTACTGTGGATATTCGAATACCGGCCATTTTGCGTGTTTAGAGTTGGAGGAATTTGCGATAAAAAAAAAAAAAAAAAAAAGAAAAAAAGAGAAAAAAGAAAAATGAACTTGAAAAATCGAAAAATATTTCAACCTATCGCGAGAAAACACGTAAATCTACTTTACGACGTTTCCACGTTCCGAGTCATCGATTAACAGACTCGGAAGAACACGCTAATGTTCCAAATCTACTACGACTATTTCGACGATTTCAAGGAGCTCCTAAAATTAGGCGAGAGCGGCTTTTATGTGCAATTAGATAATTCCCTGTGTCTCTCCATTCTCTTCGTAGGGAACAATACATTCTCGCTTCAAAGAGAAAAAGAGAAAAAACGGGAGAGAGAAAGAGAGAGAAAGAGAAAACTCTGTCGAAAGGCGAACTCTCTCGAGTGCATGGCCACTCGGTCGGTCGTTTGCTTTCAAAATTACCCGCATTTTTTTCCTTTTTTTCCTTCCCTCCATCTTTGCATAAAGTATTCAGAATCCTAAAATTTTCTCTAATTAATTTTTCGTATATATATTTATATATATATATATATATTTATTTATTATTACTATTATTACTATTATTACTATTATTATTATTATTATTCTTATTATTATTATTATTATTATTATTATTATTATTATTATTATTATTATTATTATTCCCGTATTTTCAACGATCTTCTTTTGTTTCTTTCACCCAACGACTTTTTCATCGAGACTCGAAAATATCTACGATATACCCGCTTTGTTTTATTGCTAATAACGTTAACACTCGCGTAACCTTCGTGCGTGCGCGCGCGCGTGCGTGTATATTAATAAAATAAAATATATGTATGTCCGCTCGTAAAAATATTAATTGTAATATCGATTATGAATTTTTTCGTAATATCCGAAGTATTATGATAAAATTGTCAACGTCCTTGAATAAGACGAATGTTTTACCATGAACCTTGAACTTTCTCTCTCCATCTCTCTCTCTCTCTCTCTCTCTCTCTCTCTCTCTATCTATCTATCTATCTATCTATCTATCTATCTATCTTGTTTTCTTTCCGTTCTATAAATCATTTTGCTAAACTTTAAGAGAGAAACTCAGGATATTGTCGTGCAGGAACAATTAGGCGAATTGGTACTAGCTGGTTATATAGCACTCGGTAAGTATTACACCAAAGAATCAGAAAGCAGAGTATAAAAAAGATATAAATAATCGTTTATATCAATTATCAAACTGATTGTCACGGCGATCTTGCATATGTAAAAGTAAAATGTTGTTATTCGGGTTTCGTTTCGGCGATAACGTTGAAGTGAGTTGCGAACGGAAAGAAGATAAAAGAAAAAAAAAAAGTAAGAAAAAACAAAACAAAGACAAAAAGGAAGAGAAATAAGAAAGAAGAAACGCGTTCGTGCGTTTCCGTTTTCGAGAGCGTAAAAGTTGACATTGCCTCATCCGAGACCTTACGACTTTCACTCTTGATCACAAAAGCCACCACCTGGTACGTTCAATGAGTTTGTTCACACATAGAGAGAGAGAGAGAGAGAGAGAGAGAGAGAGAGAGAGAGAGAAAGAGAGCTTATATACCTATCCACCTTACCTACCTGCGTTTCCGATTAAAGAAATTCGTTAATCACGAACGTGAATAAATCTTGCTTACTCGTGCATGATCCTCGATAATTCTGTATTTTTTTTTCTTTTTCTTTTTCACACGCTCGCGGTAACGGGAACACTCAACTCGTTGTTAATTATTACTCGCGTTTAATGATCTTCTATTTTTTTTATTTCCTATTTTTTAAATATATTCCTTCTTATTTTTTTTTTTTATATTTTTTTTAGATCTACAATTTTTTTTTCTTAGATACATGGATTATCGTCAAATACCTTATATTAATTTTTATGCTTAGATTATATATGCATATATTTTTTCGTTTGGATCTACATTTTTTTTTTTTTAGATATATAGGGTATCGTTAAACATCTACATCAATTTTTATTTTTAGATTATATATATATATATATATATATATATATATATATATATATATATATATATTTCTTTTTTCTTCTTTTTTTAATCAATCAATTTAAGAATATCGTTATCGATGTTGGTTAAGGAATTCGACGTAAAACGCGGGGGTGGGGGGAGGAGTGATCTCCACGATAGACACTAATCGTAATTCACGATTTCTCGCAAGGAACGCGATGTTAATAAATATAATACTTGTATGGGTTACGATATCCAAATAATCGATATAATTTACAACCGATTTCGATCGTAACGATACCTTACGATACGTACGTAAATAATAATATATTTCGCTGTTTATGAAGTTTCTACGATTCCGTTCTCTTACAAACATTTATTATACCTATAACCTCCAAACATTTAAGTTAGGTTATTTACGAATCGTAACGTTCATAACAAAGCCCGAAGAAAATTTTAATCGATTGTAGTATGTTCTCGTAATTGATTCATTATCTAATTTATATTAAATTTATGTTTAATAATTTTTCTAAAGATAAATCGATCGAGAAAAAATTGAGATTAAATCAATTAAAAAAAAAAAAAAAGAAAAAAATAGGACAAAACGTTTATCGTTTCGCACATAAATGATCTAAGTAGATGTACACAACTCTTAACTTTAACTCTTAACTTAATCAGTAACATTGATAATTAATTATAATCGCTCGGTACATTGAAAGAAGATAAAAATAACGCCATAATTATGCCTTCGTGACGATATTATTATTTACGTATACGTGTGCTAGATGCATAATGTACATAATAAAGATAAAAAAGAAAGTGAAAGAAAGAAAAAATAAGAAAATAAATCGCACATTGAAAATTTGTCCCATCGACGAATAAACGAGGAGAGAACGGACGTGGGAATGAATTAATCGATCAATAAATTAACGAAGAAATGTATAAAACGAAGCAAACGATGTTATATCGTCTTTCCCTGCGTGAGCGAAGAAGACCGGCGATCGTCATGTCGTTACGGCATTGCTTTTCCGAAGAAAGTCGTTGTTTTCCGTTTAACGAATATAGTCGAGTCCGGCCGCGAACTTCATCGAACAAATCCGAGTAGAGCCGAACCAAGTCGAATCGAACCGAACGCGTGCCGGGTACCGACACATATCTCTCCCCGTCCTACGACGTATCGCGAACGTATCGTTCGCGCTCTGTGACCCACAAACCTACTTTCCCATCGAATTAAAAGCGAAATCGTTGAGACTTCTTTAGAGAGAGAGAGAGAGATGGAGAAGTGGATGAGGAGTGGGGAGGGGTATAAGCTAGATCGACAACAGCCGGAAGAACATTGAAACGGAGATACACACAGGTACATACATATTTATCTATTTATGTATCTCTATGCACGTAAATGGAACGTGCGTGTATGATGCGTGTGTGTGTGTGTTTACGTGTAATAACCCTGATAGTCTCTACGATGAATAGTATTATCGTCTCAATTATATTACACGTAATATATCGCGAAAATTTAAAGGGCACACAAAAAGCAAGAAAATCGGGTCGAGATACGTACGTATATATATGTATATATACGTATATATATGTATGTATATATAGGCGTGACGTAACGACGAAACGACGACGAAACACGTCGACGTTTCCTCGAGAGAAAGCGTTACATTCATGACATATATATATATATATATATATATATATATATATATATATATATATATATATATATATATATATATATATATATATATGTATGTATGTATGTTGTATGTATGTATAGTTGTTGGATAAAGAGATAGATAGATATAGAGAGCGATAACGTTCTAGTCTAAAACGGTAGAGATCTCATTTAGAAATAAGACTTAATTCGCGACATTCTTTATATTTTTATAATTTCTTTATATCGATGAAGGATATATTAATATATATAATATGATAGCGTATATATGCGTGCTGTGTGTGGGGGGAGGGAGACTATGTGTTCCGCTACATTTGATTTAACCTTAATATACTGATCTGTTTCCAGGATGTACGAAATGATAGAGAGAGAGAGAGAGAGAAAGAGAGAAAGAAAGATAAATAACACTCTAGTTAAAATGGCGGATCTTCTTCTAGAAAGACTCGTAATACGCGACATTATTTTTTTTTCATTTAGTAATTTGTTTCAATCGAAGAAAGATACATATATACATATATACATACATACGTATACATACATACATATATATATATATATATAATGCGTGGTATATATGTTTGCGTGTTTATGTATGTGATTCGTCATATTTGATTTAACCTTAATATCCTATATTTGTTTTCGTTATTTACGATATGTAATTTACTTCGATCCAAAGAGCGACGAAATTTTATTGAAAATAACGAATTGAATCTAACGATCGGTATCAGAAATTAAATATTCCCCTGGATCGAATAAGTAAAAAAAGAAAAGTCTTACCTCGCGCAAACGCGTCGTACATCGAAATATTAAGCGTAAGTTAGTTACTTATTTATCAGTGTATATAAATGGGGATAGAGAAGTATATATATATATATATATATATATATATATATATATATATATATATATAAATAAGTGTATAAAGAGGGATGGGTGTGTATCGTGAATGATGTTTTCGGCACGTCGTTGTTACGACTCTGTTTGATTACGACAGGACGCGTTAAACGAACGAATCAATCGCGCGAATGGCACACTATGGCCAGTTCTGTGTATTGTCTCATAAATGGTCAATAAGAGTACTTATCGGATCGGACCATTTATTCTATTGGTTTTACCTCCACATCTCGACCGACCCATCACGTTACGAATTAATATACCAAATGAAATTAACGTATCCTGTCATTTATATTTGATAATAATAAAATGTAACACCATAAACCTATCTCTCTCTCTCTCTCTCTCTCTCTCTCTATATATATATATATATATATATATATATATATATATATATATATATATATATAAAAGGAAAGAAAAAAATGAGAACGAGAAGTAAATAAGATGTAAAAAAAAAAAAATAAGAAAAAGAAATATAAAACTATGCTGCATCAAAGTTATAAAGATCATATCAATGGAAATGTTATAGGCGTTAATAAAAATAAAATTATCGTTTACTATGGGGATCGAGGAGGCGGTGGGACGGGGGGAAGAGATCGATCGATCGATCGAAGACGATGCGTCGTTGGCCGTTATTATCTTTTTTTCAAAACATTTCTCTTATTTTTAATCGTTTCGAAACGAATGACAGAAAAAGAAAAAAGAAAAGAACACGATAAAGTAGACTTTCGCGACGAAGGTGTGTGTTGTTGTCTTTTTTTTGTTCTTTTAAAGTAACAAAAAGTAAACAAAAAAGGAATCCTTTTTTTTGGACACTGTAGGATATAAAGCTCGATAAGATTTCAATTTTTCCCTCTCCCTTCTCCCATCTCTCTCTCTCTCTCTCTCTCTCTCTCTTTCTCTCTTTCTCTCTTTCTCTCTTTCTCTTTCCCCCCCCCCCTCTCTCTCTCTTTCTCTCTCGAGTCTTCTGGGGTAGACGGACGACCTTGCTCCGTAAATGGATCGCAGGGAACGGATGGGCCGGCCAAGTGCCATTAAACTGTTACTTAAAGGTTAATGAGTAGGATACGCGCTCGTCGTAGTCGTTAAATCGTATTTATGGAATTCTTTTTAAAGGGTATACTTATGTGTGTGTGTGTATATATATATATATATATATATATATATATATATATATATATATATATTTATATATATGCATACATAAATACATACGTACACGGATAGATATTATGTAGATGTGCGAGAGCAATATACTCGTTTAAAAAAAAAAAAAAGAAAGAGCAAATAAAAAAATAATAGGAGAAAAGAAATAAAAAGAAAATTAAAAAAAATAGAAGAAGAAGAAGAAGGATAAAAAAGTAACTACGTACAGAGGAAAATCAATGGGAGAGAGTATTGAACGGAGATGGATGACCTCTTAATAATCTATTAGTAATTATTTCATTTCGATTAGGAACGTATCATATACCCCACCTGGCGACCCTGATTTTTATTTTTTCTTTCTTGTTTTATATATATATTCTATTACTAGATTCTTTGGCGGAGGACCAAAAAAGAAAAAAGAAAAAAGAAAAAAAGGGAAAGAGGGCGGGGAGATATATATACATGCATATATATATATATATATACATATATGGTACATATAAATATGTACAATATTATTAAATATATATATATATATATATATATATATATATATATATATATGTACGTACGCAATAGATATCATATATAACAATTTGAGACGATATATTCATTATCACTGTACAATTATTGTCATATCGTTTGTCCTTATCGAAAATATAAATCGAAAGCTAGAAACATGTCGACGCTATTACATTGAATTTACACGATTTCGGAATATCGTGAGTTTGGCCTGAGAGATTAGAGAAAGCCCGGCATTGACTGTGGTGGGGTGATGGTGATGTTCGTGGTAGTGTGGTGGTAGTAGGGTAGTGGTAGTGGTAGTGGTGTGATGTGGTGTGGTGATATGGTAGTGTCTAGGAGAACGGTCGATGCAATTACGATGGTACTAATCTGTTACATTGGCGTAACTAACGGTAAGTACGCTCGGATCGCTTCGGCAGTGGCAGGACGTATACATACATACGACATACATATACACACATATATATATATCATACATACATATATGCATATATCATACATACAACATACGTAGATAGATAGCTACAGGAGCCAACCATAAAGCTAGAGGGAGCGAATAAGAACGAGCGATAGAGAAGGAGAAAAAGAGAGAGAGAGAGAGAGAGAGAGAGAGAG
>OU427003.1:4174344-4179740 GCA_911387935.1 Dolichovespula saxonica | reverse complement strand
AACGAGAGTTAAGATCCTGGGCATGAATCATTCGTAAAGCTCGTAACGGTATTCGTGGACTCGCTGCAGAGATCTTCGGGAGCATGTTTCAAAGTAAGACTAATTTGAGTAGCCGAGAGGGGTAATACGGATTAATGGCGGTTTAATTAACTCATCCGACTTTTTCTCCTTCTTTCTTTCTTTCTTTCTTTCATTCTTTCATTCTTTCATTCTCCTCTCTCTCTCTCTCTCTCTCTCTCTTTCTCTCTCTCTTTCTGCAAACAAATATTTCTAACTATTTACACCGTTCTTAATTTTAAAGGTTAAGATATGTACGTAAAAAAAAAAAAAAATAAATAAAAAAGAAAAAGGACAGCGTTCCATAACCTTTACAAATGAAAACGACTTTCATGTATTTCGCCTAGATGTTAAATAAATATGTATGTACGTAGATATCTATAATATAAATCGTGTAATGTTAAAATATATGTAGATAAAATAGATAGGAGAATATATAGAATCCGGATATGTTATGGATTTTAATTGGCTGAAAGGATGCTGGCAATATGGCGGCGATGGTACGGATAGGTCCATCTAATTATAACAGTTCGCGTGTGTATATGGCTCGGTGAAAGGCGTGTATTAAACTCTACGTGACTAAAAATTCTTCAACGTGTGTGTGCGTTGTAATTCTAAATAACTTCGACGATGATGACGACGACGACGACGACGACGACGACGACGACGACGAGAAAGAAAATCAAGCGTCTCTATTTGATTCTTCAGCAACGAGACGTAATGAAAACGTACAAATAAAATTTACTCGCCAATATGGCGACCAACATCGTAAACAGAACGAGTCACATTACCGAGAAACGTGGATATTTATTTGTAAGACGATTGGGACGATTCAAAAGGAAAAGAAAAAAAAATATATTCCGTATTATCGATCGAATACGTTAGAAGCGTGTTCTGACGTAGGATAAAAAGAAAAGGAAACAAAATCAAAATAAAAAAATAAAAGAATAAAAACGAAAAAAAAGGAAAAGTACGTCGTATAATTTGATAATAATGATAATAATGACAATGATAATACCAATAATAATAATAATAATAATAATAATAATAATAATAATAATAATAATAGTATAATATTTATATTCTTACAATAATATGTATATGACTCGTTTAACGACATTTTCGTTCGGGTTATTTCACATACGAAACTCTCGCAAAATCTTTTACTCGACTTAATTGTCCAACGATCCGATGAATTCCTTCCTCTCGTGATTTAATATATAGATTAAACCTCGTGTGTATGTATGTATGTATGTATGTATGTGTCTGCGTGTACGTGGATATCTATATTTCTCGAAGAGAGGAGGAAAAATTTTCTAGTGAAAGTTATGAGAGAACGCGATCGAGTATCTGTTCTGTTTCTCTCTCTCTCTCTCTCTCTCTCTCTCTCTCTCTCTCTCTCTCTCTCTCTCTCTTTCTCTATGGGATACGATCCTATTATCTTAACAAACGCGATATTATCTTTTCTTTTTGACGACGTGAAAATTAAAGAGATTAAATGTAAATGACGATATACATATCTACGTCCTGTGTCGACATAGAAAAAAAAATAAAAATAAAAAATCCCTTTATTTACGAAGAACGTTAAATGAAAATTATATCGAATTTTTTTGAAAGCGTTAAAAAAAAGAGAGAGAGAGAAAGAGAGAGAACAAGAATTAAGAAAAAGACAAAAGAAAAGAAAAGAAAAGAAAAGAAAAAGAAAAAGCAAGACGATATCTGATAGGTCGATGAATTTATTCGACGGAATATGAGAGAATATGAAATTTTTTTTTCGCATAGAAGGGAAAAGGAAAAGTCGAGTTAATTTCTCAGATAATGAATTTAATTGGTTCGTCGGAAGTATGAAGGGGTTCGTTCACTATATATATATACATATACATATACATATACGTATATGTATATACACACAGTACATATATATACTATAGATAGTATAGTTACTACGACATAGGGTGTTCGCGTTTACAGATCCTGTCAAACGCACCTGCATCTTCTCGAAAAGAGCATTCGCGAATCGTTTCCGAAGTTTTACGAGCGTTTACGAGTATACAATCGAGTAAGATGGTGAAGGGGAAGGAAAATCGTAGGTGGCGGTGGTGGTGGAAGGGGGGAGGGTCGAATGAGTGGGCAGAGAAAGGGTGGGTGTTAAGGAGTATGAAGCGAAGGAAACAATTTTCTTTTTCTCCGATACAAAATTTTCCATTATGTCAGTCAGTCGTGTTGTATTTCCCCCCTTTTTCTTTTTTTCTTTCTCTCTGTTTTTTTTTTCCTCGCGTCCAATTTCTTTTCCTCTCGCATATCCAATTACATTTTGATTAGGGTGTCGTTAGTTTCGACGATGTATGTTAAGTGCGACACGTACGATTGTTGTACGTATGGATTACGTGTTTGATTTTAATCTTGTTTGATAGGACAAACGAGATTTTCGTATTGTTGGTTTCTCCTTTAAAATAAGTCGTTCTAGTTCGAAGTAAATAACCACGACTAACGAAGCTCAAACTCGGCCACGATAATGGTCGAAATTTTCGTGGCACGGTCTCTCTCTCTCTCTCTCTCTCTCTCTCTCTCTCTTTCTCTTTCTCTAGCTCTGTCTCTCTTTCGTTCGTGGTGAATATCATTCACTTCGGTACGCGACGACGACGGCAGGATATTAAAAAGAATCGACAGGATAATTTTCTTGGAAATGAAAATCTGCCGTGATAATAAACGAAGTCTATCATCGTTTTCATTTTCTTTTTTTCTTCTCTCTTTTTACATTATCCTTTTACTTTCTTTCTTTCGCGTTAATATGTTATTACGGGCTCTTTAAGAAAAATTAATATTTTATTTAACACCGAGAGGAGATATTTTCTCTTTTTTTCTTTCTATTTTTTTTTTTTTTTTAATCGAAGGCAACGAAAAAAATAAAAAGTAATCTCGCTACTAATCCTTTTAATCTTTTTTTATTTATTTATTTATTTCTCTTTTTCTCTCATACGATCGTTGAGAGTTTTATTATTTTCGTATCTTTTTTTTTTTTTTTCGTTTCCTTGCAATCGAGAAATTTAATTACTTGTACCGAGTTAAATATGGAAATATATTTCGAGTTAGGTATGGAAATGTAGTACGGAAATATATTATGTTACATACTATTATATTGACGAACAATGATAGGCGTGAAAATTTTCAAGTAAAAAAGAACACCTAAATACAATTTTTTATTTAATTATTTATTATATATCTATATATTTCTTATTTCTACAAAATACATTATTTATTGTGATTTTACGCAATATATTTTACACACACGCATGCGCGCGCACACACAAAATAGAGCAAAAATTGCCAATCAATTATTTTCTGCTGCAGTCCGATGTCTATACTAGAAAAAAAAAAATATATATATATATATATATATATATATATTAAAGAAAAAAAAAATATATATATATATTAATGAATAAAAAATATATATATATATATTAAAGAAAAAAAATATATATATATATATTAAAGAATAAAAAAAATTAAAAAAAAGATAAGCGAACGGATGAAAGAAGGAAAGAAAGAATGGGAAGAGAGATAGAAAAAAGATGGGAGTAAGACGGGATGGAGAGGATGGAAGAAGGTGCATTAATTCTAAGCAGTATCTCTGTTTCCAGCTGGTAACAACCCTTTTTCCTTTACGAATCCCCTCAAGCAATGCCTTCCTCCTGGAACCGAGAAGGAGAGGGCCTTCCTGTCTCTCTGTCTCTGTATACACTACTGCTGCATGTGTTTATGAGAGCGAGTGAAACTTTGGTAGGGCTTGCAAAGGGTCGAAGTTTCGCAGTATTCTCTCGCCCTCTCATTCTCTCTCTCTCTCTCTCTCTCTCTCTCTCTCTCTCTCCTATTCTCTCATACTCTTTCTCCCTCCATCTTTACGAGAAGCAGGAGGGTTCGATCGATGAGACGATGACGACTACGACGACGACGACAACAACGACGAAGAGAACGACAAAGACAGATTCTCTCTCACTCTTTCTCTCTCTCTCTCTCTCTCTCTCTCTCTCTCTCTCTCTCTCTCTCTTGTTCCTTTTTAGTTAAGCATCGAGAAAAGGACGGCTTAACGCTCGTCGTTGACAGATTCGTTCGATCCACGATAAGAGACTTTACGAGATCTCTCCCTCCTCCCCTCCTCTTTCTCCTACTCCTACTCTCTCTCTCTTTCTCTCTCTCTCTCTCTTTAACTTTTTTTTCTTTTTATCGTCAAGTTGTAGTTTTCTTTTTTATCGCATAGCTTACCGAAACAACGAACGCCTTTTGTGTTCTTTCGTGAAATTCGTATCATAACAGGAATTCGACCTAATCATCGCGTGTTAATAATCTAACGTCATCATCAATCTAACAACGACGCCATTATCGTATGATAACGTTTTCTCAATTTTGACACTTCCTCTTCCAGCACACCGAACTTATACTTATGCGTTATCTGTATAAATGCTCTCAAAGTATTATAATCGAAATAAAATTGATTATTACGATCGATATCGACGAATTTTTTTTCGACATATAATAGTAAGAACTAACGTTCTGTTTCGATCGATATATATATATATATATATATATATATATATATATATATATATATTTATATCTTTTTTTTAAATTGCGGTACGATAAACGAACAACACGCTTTAATACTTAAGAATGTCGTTTATCTTTCTATTTGCACACGCAAGAACGAAATTTTACATCAGATATGATTTTCTATTGTTTGTGAAAAATATAATTGAAAATATAACTCTACCATATATCATATATTTACATGCAAATAATAATAATAATAATAATAATAATAATAATAATAATAATAATAATAATAACATATAACGTTATAAACCTATAATATATCATGAAATACGTAATATATAATAAATACGATGCTCGTACGAGAACAATGAACTATTTAAATATGAAAAAAAAAGAAATAAATAAATAAAAAGAAAAGGAAAGAACCATTGATATGACCTTTATGACTCGAAGAAAAGGTCATGGGGTTATAAGAAAAATAAAAAAAGGAAATTTTGTCTCTTCTTTTTCTTTTTTTTTTTTCCCCCATTTCTTTCGTTGAACTTTGTAGCTGACTCAGTAACGAAACAAAATTTCTTCACTTATTAAACTTTCTTGTAACTTCAACCATTCTCGAGATATTTGCTCGGACATCTATGGACAGTTTACCCTGTGTGTATACCCACACACACACACACACACATACACACAGAGAGACAGACACACATATGTATATATAAATGAAGACAATATTATCGGATTTTCAGTTATTGAAGATCAATGAACGCGCCAAGGAGATATCGTTG
>OU427003.1:4166844-4171844 GCA_911387935.1 Dolichovespula saxonica | reverse complement strand
AGATTAAACAAAATTTATTTACAAAATAAGTATATGAAATCTAATGAATTTTTTACGAATATATATATATATATATATATATATATATATATATTTTATTTTAAATCTCCTAACGTGTTATAAACGATCAAAATTAAATTTCAATTATTTAAACCCGTTAAAAATCAATTTCAATCTTTTTCAATCGATCGAAAGAGTATATTTCTCAAATTTTTGATATCATTACGAGATGTAAGAGTTTGAAAAGGGGAAAAAAAAAAGAACTAAAAAAGAAAATTCTATTCGATTAATTAATCGTTAAACATTTCCTTAACGTCAACCTGACCGGCATTTTATTCGAAAGACACGTGAAACGTATTCATTTGAAACATTGCAATCATAAAGTTGAAAAAAAAAAACTGAAGTATACACGCACGTACACGTATATTTATTTATTTTTTTTTTTTTTTTCTTTTAATATATGTATATACATACAGCCGTGAAAAGAACTCGTTGTAAACGGAAGGTAGAAAATAGGTAGAGTTTATAACGAGTTATCGAGCGAGCTATTTCGAGAAAATAACTGTGTCTGGAAGTGTATAGTTGTAAACGAGAGACGTTATTCGATTTTACGTCGTAAGGACCTTGGGCCCTAGAGTTTAAGGGCTCTCCCGCCATTGACCTAACTTCGACGGTCCTCGTTTTTCATTAATCCTTTCAATGTCGACCCCGTCTCATCCTACCATTTTTCGGATCTTAGCCCTTCTCGCCCTTCGCCCCTATGTCCTTCTCACCCTACTCGCCATTTTCTCACCCAGCTCGCCCTTTTCCCACCCTACGACTAATACTCGTTTACTCTTCGTCGTTGATTCGAAGATTAGAAAGTTCCTTTTCATGATATTTCTTTTCTTTTTTTTCACCCTTCCTTTTTTTTCGAAAAAGTTATCGATCGGAAAAAAAGTTGATAGTATTCTTTCCTCTCTCTCTCTCTCTCTTTTTATTATAAAAGTGACACGTTCAATTCTCTTTCCTTTTTTTTTTTCTTTTTACTTTCGTTCCTTCGAATCCTTCGAGAGATTAAAAATTAGTTTAAATAAGTATGATATAATTAATATACTTTATGAACATCTTATTTCATTAATTCATTAAATTATTCATTTATTTCGAATTATTTCATTAATTTCTATGAAATAATTTTCTGGTTGTTCTTTTTTTATATTATGCTTTTTATCATCTTTAAAAGTACAATACTTATCGATGAATTAATATTCTCAAGGAAAATATTTCTTTTTTTATTTATTTTATTTTTTTTTTTTATCGTTCTTTAATAAACCATACTAATCTCTTACAATTAATATGGATCACTATTAACGAATAAATATGCTTGACAAGTATTATACATTTTTTTCTTTTTTCTTTGTAAAGGATATTTAAATACTTAATATATTTCACAATAAAATATATATACTTCATTACAAAACGTTTCTACTCTCTCTCTCTCTCTCTCTCTCTCCCCTCCCTCCCTCCCTCCCTTTCTCTCTCTCTCTCGTTTACCCTCTTCGATCTTCCTATCAGTTTTTCAATTTCGTTCTCGACGAAATAAAAAGATTCTCCTTTTCAATCTAAAAATTCAATCGAAAATAGGAAAATCATCTTACTCGTTAAACTTTTTTACAAATCTTTCTGTTACTTACATATATAACTATTTTTCCTCTCTCTCTCTCTCTCTCTCTCTCTCTCTCTCTCTCTCTCTCTCTCTCTTTATCTATCTATCTATCTATCTATCTATATATGTATCTCTCTCTCTCTCTCTCTCTCTCTCTCTCTCTCTCTCGATATTTCGGTTCATTTGTATTCATACATACAGTCTACTATCGTGTCTCGAAAAATTTAAATTGAGAAGATTTACGAATTGAACAAATCTGAAAATAAATTCATATATTTTGTATGTGTGTATATACATACATACATACATACATATATATATATATATATATATATATATATATATATATAATATATAATATATATAAAAGAAGAAATTTTCGTATGAATATAAGTCCGAAATTCTTTCTCCTTCTGTTGTTCATAAGCGTGAAACTTAACGTGTGTACATATGTCACCCACATATACATACAATTCGTATATTTGTATCAAAGCGTTAACGTGTATATATATATATATATATGTATATATATATATATATATATATATATTTACACACATACACATACATACGTACGTACGTAGAGATGCATTCGATAGGATCCGTGTAATCCGGATTTCATCGAGTCACGTTGCGGTACACGATCTTTCATCGCGTCTTCGGACGTGGTGGTGATATCCTTCTCCGTGTGGCAGTACACAACCGGTACATAATCGATATCGCCATGCCCAAATGCCTTATAACACGGGTTATTGATTTGCAACTGCCGGTTCTGTCCGCTCCGCGGCACCGTCTACGCGCATATAACGCCACAACATTGTAAGCACGTCGCGTGTCCTCTCCTATCCTCTTTCATCTCTCGACCGAAACATCCTCGTCCTCATCCTCATCCTCATCCTCATCCTCATTCTCATCGTCATCCTCATTCGCATCCTCATACTCATCTTTCTTTACCGCAACATGTCGTGCGGTGTCGTATCTTCTTTATAGATCTCTCTTTCTCTCTCTCTCTCTCTCTCTCTCTCTCTCTCTCTCTCTCTCTCTCTCTCACTCTATCAATCTAACTGTCCATCTATCTATCTATCTCAATCTCGTTTAGAGTATATGAAATTAAACATATGTATTCGATCGGTATCCGTACGTAATTATTTCTTTATTTCTTTTCTTTTTATTTATTTATTTATTTTTTCAATTCTTCCTTTATTTATTTATTTTTTTTTTAATTCTTCCTTTCTTTCTTTATTTTTTTTCTAATGAAATATAATTGTAATGTCAAATAATCGTATCGTCTTTATAGATCTCTCTCTCTCTCTCTCTCTCTCTTCTTTTTATTTATTTATTTATTTATTTACTTTCTTTCTTTCTTTCTTTCTTTCTTTATGTTTCTTTTCTAATGAAATATAATTTTAATGACTAATAATTTTAACGATAATACATTTTACAATTAATTTCAATTTAAAACAAAGATTAATTAATAAATTAATTTTCAAATTAATCTCTCTTGTTCATCTTCTTCTCATTCTTTTTTTCTTTTTCCTTCGAGATCAAAAACATCCTCGTATCTGGCAACCGTATTATCCATCGTATGTGCTTGTCGATTTTTATGAAATAATTTTCTGGTCGTTCCTCGCGTTTCTTTCTTTTTTTAAATTTTGTATTTTTTTTTTTTTTTCATTTTTAAAAGTCCGATACTTGTCGATGAATTAATATTCTCGGGGGAAATATATTTTTTATTTATTTACTTTTTTTTTTCGATAGAACACGTTAATCCCTCATAATTAATATATATCATTATTAACTCGACGAGTATTATACATTTTTTTCTCCTTTCTTCCCTTCATTCATTTATTTATTTTTTTCTTATTTTTTAATCTACTTTCTCTAAATTCATTTAAATCTATAAGGATTTTTTTTTCAATATATCTCGACGAGTATTATACATTTTTTTCTCCTTTCTTCCCTTCATTCATTTATTTATTTTTAAATTATTTTAAATTATTTTTATTTTCTTTTTAATCTATTTTCTCTAACTTCATTTAAATCGATAAGGATTCTCCTTTTCCTATTCATTACGTATATCGTTACGAAAACGTCACATGTGCTCGCGATATCGTGCGTGGGTTGTTCAACAAGTAATATGACGAAGAAGGAAATATTCAATGACGTTGTTTATATTTTGATACAAAATAACCGTACGACTTGTTGTTCTATCCCTTACGATGCAATTGAAATTTTTTTGCATTTCTCGTGAAATTATTTCATCGATTAGTCTATTTAGAACGAATAGAATTTCGTTGGGCTTGATTTAATAAATATATTATGTACGTACATACATACGTGTGTATGTAGGCGCATAAAATTGTTGAAAGAAAATTATACAGAGAATATCATAAAGAGCCTTTGCGTACAATTATACGCGAAAGTATTAAAATTTCACATTTATCTGAGATTATCTGACTTTTAAAATCTTTTCCATCGAAAGGTCAACTAATATTCCAAATGTATGTATGTATGTATGTATGTATGTGTATTTACCAACGTCACAATTCTTTCTCTCTCTCTCTCTCTCTCTCTTTCTCTTTCTCTCTCACATATATATATATATATATATATATATATATATATATATATATATAATCTACAAACGATATGTAAATTATCGATCGTTATCATTGGAATTCCATGAATATTATACGAATAAGCCATCGTAATAATAAATGAAAAGGATGAGAGAGAGAGAGAGAGAGAGAGAGAGAGAGAGAGAGAGAAGGAAGAATGATCACGTTTCCGTTATTCATGAAAAATAAAAAAGAAAAAAATAGGAAAAGATAGAAATGGATAAACAAAAGAATAAAAAAAAGGAAAAGAAGGAAATAAACGGAAAGAAAAAAACAAATAGAAGAAATAAGAATAAGAAGAAGAAGAAGAAGGACGATGATAATGTCGACGTAGTAATTACAAAATATCGAAACGCAGGAGTACGTAATAACCGGGTTAAATATTGCGATTAGAGCACGCTATCTCTATCTTCTTTCGAGGCACGATAAAACGTGCTCGTCCCAGATTCGAAGGTGTCCATGAGAGAGTTTCACGTTGAGAGGGCGATCTCAACTCGTCCCAACTTGGGAGAGAAGAAAATAACGATGGAAAACGTTAAAACGGTCTTTCCTCCTTTCTTACTATCTTTCGACTTTTCAAATTCCTTCTTTTTTATTCTTTTTAACAATTTTATTTGTTCTCTCTTTCTCACTCGCTTCGCTTTTCTCTTTTCTCTCTCTTTTTCCTTTTTTGCCCTCCTTCGCCTTTTCTTTTTTTCTTTCTTTTTTTGTTTTAATCATCGGCTTTTCTTTCTTTC
>OU427003.1:4154344-4161844 GCA_911387935.1 Dolichovespula saxonica | reverse complement strand
GTAGAACGGAACGATACAGACTTTTGCACGTACTTACATACTTATATACTCGAGTATATTAACATTATGTGTAAATATAATATAATATGTATTTATATATGTCTGCTATATATATACGACTACACACACACACAGTCTCTCTCTCTCTCTCTCTTTCTTTCTTACTTTATTTCGCAGATTTCAAAACGCAAATAGGTAACGTAAGGTCAAAGTGAACGAACTTTTAAAGGTCCATTGAAAACCTCGAATACTTGCCGAAACGCAAACCCTGATTTGGCAATTGGGTCAATGCCTATCTTCTCAATACGTATCAGATGACCCAATGTTATTCATGGTGAAACAAAATAAATTCTGTTCATATATAAATTCGTTTTCGGCTTTACCCACTCTTCTCTTCTCTTCTCTTCTCCCCTCTCTTCTCTTTTCTCTTTTATCTCTTTTCTCTTTTTTTTCCTACTTTTCTCTTCGCTTCTCGGATCGGAACTAATTAAGATAAAAATCTTCTTATATCTTTTACGAAAGTATACGTTAGTGAATAATCGTTTTACTAATTGCTCATCAAATGGGCAACGAAATTAAGCTAATGTATTTTTGTTTTAGTAATTTTATAGAGAAATATAAAAGAAAGAAAGAAAGTAAGAAAGGAGAAATTATTTTTAAAAAATAAAATCGGTTTTATAAATATATATATATATATATGTATACGATAAAAACGAAGATTCAATATATCTACATATTGCTAACGATTAAAAATATATATATATAAATATTCGATAATCCGAATGATGTTATATAAACTGCGTTTAACATATTATTTATCCACGTAAAAATTCGTTCAATGACATCCGCGATTCGGACCATTTAAATATTTCACGAAATAAATCACGCATGTAATCTCGTTATCGTGCATCGCATCGTTATTTGTATATTTGTTATAATCGTGCATTTTACGTAGGAAAGATTTTTTACGAAAAAAAAAAAAAAATAAATAAAAAGAAAAACTATACTTGCCCGTAGAAAAAGGTTAACGAGTTTTCGTTTGTTTCCTTATTTCTTTTCTTTTTTTTTATCTTCATAAAATAACCGAACGGACTCGTTTATTCGTCGTCATAACGGGAAAACAAAGAAAAAGGTCGCGTAGACTATTTTCTCGGACACTCTTCGTATCTTTTCGTAGCTATATAAATATATATAAATATATATATATACATATAGAGGTTTCATTTTTAAATAACAATAAATGATACGATACGATATTATTTTACGGTACAACTTTCATTCTTTTTTTTTCCTTGCAATATATATATATATATATATATATATATATATATATATATATATATATATATTATATTTTTATATATCGTATATTTATAATATTGTATCTTTACATATAGTCTATATAATATTTTCAGATTTACCGAATGAAAAACTTTTGTATATATTTCAATGACAGTCGACCTGACGATTAAAAAAAAAAAAAAAAAAAAATACGAAAGAAAAAAAAGAGCGGAAAAAAGAAATTAATATAAAATTAAATTTATAATAGTAACAAATATATATATATATATATACATATATATAAAAGTATTAAATGATAAATAAAACAAATAAAAAATATATATAAAAATATATATATAAATATAAACACATTTGAATATATAAAGTAAGAAAAGAATGAGAAATGAAGAAAAATAAGATAAAGAAGAAGAAGAAGAAGAAGCAAGGAAGGAAGTAAGGAATGTAAACGTTCGAAAGAATGAAACAGTTGTAGAGTTCAATGGTGCGTGCGACTCCTCTTCTTTGCCATAACCAACAAGTAGTATGCTTTTAACGCGCATTCACCTTTCCACCTTGCGAGTCTTAAAGCTGGCGAGCAGCAGCAGCAGGCTAGGCAGGTTAAAGTAGATTCTGCAGGTATACTACACCCTGCGACCTAGGTACTACATGCATATGTAATATGCATTCGCAAAGCTTGCATCGTGAAAGTGCAGATATATATATATATATATATATATATATATATATATATATATGTATATATATATACATATTATATATATATATACATATACGTACATACGTAGATATAGTTATACGGTTAGATGTAAACACGTACGTACGTATACGCGTATGTACAGGGTGAATCAAAAGTTTCTACCGGTGATGATTTTGAAAAAATCGATTACGCACCTTCTCGCGACCCTTTTTGGATCGATCCTCTCTCCGTCTTCTCTTTCGTTCTTGTTTTCTTTTGTTCTTCTATCTCTTTAGAAAAATAATTATAGAAGGATAATGTTGCTTTGCTGTGTGAACTAAGAAAAAAAAAAGAACAAAAGAAAGGGAAAGTGAAAGAGAAAAAGTGAAGGTCCATTCCTAGAATAATCTCCGAGTAAGATTGACAATTGATTTTTTGTTTTTTGAGTCCACCTATTTTCTACCCACCCCGTATAAACAGATGCATATGTCACGTAAGTCAGTACTTAGATTCCCCTTTTTTTTTCATTTGTTAAAGTAAGAGAGAACAAAGAGAGAGAAAGAGAGAGAGAGAGAGAGAGAGAGAGAGAGAGAGAGAGAGACAGACAGGAGCACCTTTCGAAAGTCTCAAGTCTCTTTCGTTTATTTTCGATAAAGAAAAGCCGAGCTACTCCTATACTAGTTTGTTGAACACGACTGGAAGGAAGGTAGAACTGATGCCCATGGCGGATAGCAGAGAAACGAGTCACGGGACTCCGTTAGGTTCTCGCCAACACCACAAACACACACACACACACAGAGATACAGATACGCGCGCGCGCGCACACACACTCACACAAACTTGCATATAATACTTACATCCGTTATATCCATGCGCACAATGACTCACTAAATGATTATACCGTCCCCCTCTGACTGATTTTTAATTCGTTTTATTATTATTATCATTATTATTATTATTGTTGTTGTTGTCGTTGTTGTTCTTGTTGTTGTTGTTATTATTATAACTCTTAGAGACCGATCTTCTAACGACATCGTGAAAAAAAAAAGGAAAGAAAAGATGCTAATTATAATTTCTAATTAATTCATTAACTTATCTAATTGCGGGTAAATGATGCAATGTATGTTAACCACAGTGACGTTATTATAGTCTCCGATAACTCTAATTATGCGTATGTTTGTTCGATATGTTTTATAAAATTTAATACACGCATAAAATATATATATATATATATATATATATATATATATATATACACACGCGCGCACATATTTAATACACATATATATTTATATATATTTATATATATTTAAATGGTAAATTCGTTGTAATAAAAATGTGTATGTTGTAAGGAAGGTAACGATTAAAAAACGAAAGCTAATGAAAATGTTACGAAACGTTTAGATAAATATAAAATCGTTTAGGGAAATTACGCGTTAGAAAGTTATCGAAGGATCTAATATTACTAGTAACTTGTACCAGGGCTTTTCACGATAGAAGTCTTATTTCCATAAAGATAGAGATAGAGAGAGGAGAAATAGAGAGGATAGAAGAGGAGAAGAGTTTTACGACTGTCGTGTTAACCTCACGTCGTATGTAGCAAATATGTATCTTTCACCGAGTAACACCTATGTATGTGTGTGTGTCGCGTGTGTGTTACGTTTGAATGTATGTATGTACGTACGTATGTTTGTATATGTGTACGTGAGCATGTATAATTAAGGGAAAATTCGTTCTAACGAAGATTGAAATCGTTCGTTCGAAGTAACGCCACGACTGGTTGTATGTATGTAAGTATGTACTGCAAGCATGTGTGTATGTATACACGTTTGAACGTACGTACATACATACATACAAACATACATACGTGAAAAAAAAAGTCTAACGCGTCTCTTTAAATTTCTTTACGTTTTGCGTTTAATTCGAAAAATTTAGTTTCGATGGAGAAACGCGATACTATTCGTTTGCCTTCAACCTAACTAAACGCGATCGCGTATTTTAATTTCGGTGCGTTATAATCTTTTTCTGTTTTTTTTTTGTATTTTTTTTCTTTTTCTTTTCTTTTTTTTTTTTTTCATTATCCTAATTTTATTCATTGGCAATTAGGAGGGCAGCGATATGGCGATAGACGTTTTATTATATGAAGAAAGGAGAATGGATAGGAAAGGGAAGAAAAAAAGAAAATCGGTAATAAAATATGTAGATGTATTATTAAGGACGTCGTCGACGAATCATGCAAGAGAGAAAAGAAAATATGATGACATTAACGAAACATTATTTCGTAATTTATGAATTACTTATAGAGAATGAGAGAGAGAGAGAGAGAGAGAAGAAATGATCGGGACCATATCAAATATTATTGCATAAAATCTTTCACTCATTCCATATTTAAAAATTTTACGAACGAATCGGCAAATATGTATGAAGACGAGTGAACTAAATCGCGCGCGCGAAATAAAAAAAAAATAAATAAATAAAATGAAAAGAAAAGCCAAAAAAAAACGATGACATTAAAACCAAATCATTTCCTAGTGTGCGTGTGTGTGTGTGTGAATAGCGTTATAGATAAAGAAAAGAAAAGACGAGAAAAGAAAAAGGAACGAATCAAAACGAAACGAAAGGAGAAAAAGAAAAAGCAATATAGAAAGAAACGAGAAAAAAAAATAGAGAGAAAAAAAAATAAAGAGGAACGAATGATTAGGATCTTATCGTAAAATATAGTTACATAGTTATTAGAATATATAAGTTTGTAAAATATTGTACTTTTTCTTACAGTCGAACACTACGATATTATGAACGATGGAGGAGGAGGAGGAGGAGGAGGAGAAGGTAGAAGAGGAGTTAGAGGAGGAAGAGGAAGAGGAAGAGGAGGAGGAGGAGGAGTTCCGTCATGACCCAGTTTCATTTTACGTTCGAGGGTTAAGGCAGGCAAGGCCGGAAAAGAACGATGAAACTAACAAGTTGCTCGTTGATAGCTGGCAAGCACAGTCGCTAGGAACGTGCAAGGCACCGTGTATATAATATATATAATATATATGTATGTATGTATGTACGTACGTAAGTACATATTTTTCTTTCGCTATCGTAGTACCACATACGCTGGGGACTATCTATCGATTATAACTCCCCCACTCTAGTTCGAGACATCGGGAAAGAGTAAGTCTGAAACTCGTTGAATATGTAATCGTATATCGTATATACTTCCTTATCTATCGATCCTAGATAATATTCCAGTTTAGAACGTCAACTCGGCGATTCTAATACTAACGTCATCGAACACGTAACCGATTGATAACAAATCGTATTAATAATCGTTTTAATAATCATTGAATGAGATACGTCGTCCTGAGGCAGTTTTGTTTTTGTTTTCGTTTTCTTTTCCTTTTTTCTAATTTTTTTTTATCTTTTTTTTTTTTTATCCGTTTGCTCATACATCAATTAATCGTCCGATCGTTATTATTGAATAAATTTTCTTTTTCATTTTCTTTTCTTCTTTTCTCTCTCTCTCTCTCTCTCTCTCTCTTTCTTTATCGGCTCCACCAATTTTTTGGGGGGAGGAGGGGGCGAGGGAGACGAGGCGATCTCTCCAATTGTCACATTCGTACTATTAATTACCTTAAGTACATTAAGCTAATCAAAGTGATATTAATTATTCATTCCTTATAATAGTTGATAATCATTTGATAGATAATAGTTATAATTGTATCATACTTTTAAACAATCATTTAATTATTACATCTGTGTATATATATATATCTTAATTAGTTATAATATAATTCTATAACATTGTATATAATAAATAAATATATAATTATATCAATAATAATAATAATAATAATAATAATTATTATTATTATTATTATTAGCGCTATCCTTCTATTTTTCCACAATATCTCGAAATCGAATATTTTTTTTTCTTAATCAGTTAAGAGTAATATTGATTATTGTTAAAGGAATATTTTCATTCAACTATAGGTGTACTATCGCGAATCTTGCTACGGCCCTGTTAAAAAAAAAAATATATATATATATTACCGCCAGGTGAAGCAGTAGAGAGGTAATATCGAATATGATATCGCCATTCTTCCGAACGGTCAACATTTATGCTCGTTCGTGCTCGGCTGACAGGTGTGAATCGTGTGTCTCGGGAGCGCACGCGCAATGCGGCCACCGGCCCTTTGCTGTCGCATTTCTGCGCTACAAGTGCTTTCATAAATGAAAATCAAAAGGATCAGGGGAGAAGGGAGATTAAAGTGGTTATTTTTCAGATTGTTTTTCTTTTTTCTTTTTTCTTTGTACCAAGGTATCGTCAACAACGATTTATAACGTTGATAAAACGATTGATAACGAAGATAAAATTCATAAAGGACGGTAAAACGACGGATAATTTTTTTTTTTTTTTTTTTTTTTATATTTAAGGATAAAATTTAACGGCGAATCGTTGCTTTCAATTTATCTATTACTATTACCATTATAGATTTGTCCAAAACGATCGATTTGTCGATACCTTATATCGATCGGCGTATCGATGTAAAATTAATGATATCATCAACCATTGGTTCGTCTTTAAAAAAAGAAGAAAAAAAACAAGGGGCCAAGGGGTTCTCGCGGATTATTTCAAATAATCGATCGATCGACTCTTTTCCAAGATCTTTTCTTAGATTTCTGATTAAGCCTGTAATCCTTGCAAGCTGGACTTGCTGTGGATTTTACAATCCAGAAAAAAAGAAGAAGAAGAAAGAAAAACGATAGACTTTAAAATAAATCTCGAGAAAGGACTAATTGATTCTTGAATCCGCCTACGTATATCGTAAAGAAAAAAATTCCTATGGGTTTCGCAGATTTACGATATAATAAAAACAAATATATTTATATACATATATATACATGAACATACATATAAAAATAAAAATAAAAAGAACGATATGTATAATATATAGGATATATACGTTATATCGAAAGAGTGATAAACGATCTTTGAGAGATCACCGTGAGACCCTTTGACCCTTTTAGATTCTCAAAATTAGAATACGTTATAATTTAATAATCGGCATGATCGCAAGCAAATGTGTCATTTCATAGTCGAATAAGTAGCGTATTAAGCCGAAGTTTGAAAGAAAATAGTGACGACGAGAAAACGATAGAGTAGTAGAGTTAGTTCTCTGTTGTCGGCGAGGTTCGATCCAAAAGTAGCAGCCAGCAGCCAACAGCAATGGTCAGAAACAGTCAGCAGCACCAGCAATAACAGTAGCAGCAGAGGTAGAAGTAGCAGCTGCTGCTGTGTTTACTGTCGTTGGTCTTTAGTTTCTACGGACTACTACTACTAACCGAGTCTTCTAACTCGCGCATTTTTCGAGCTTCTCTCGCGATTTTTTACGCTTTCGCTGTGAAAGGAAGTAAACGAACGAATGAAAGAACGAGCGAACGAACGAACGAAAGAGAAAATGGAGGAGGAGGAGGAGGAGGAGGAGGAGGAGGAGGAGGAGGAGGAGGAGGAGGAGGAGGAGGGGAAGAATAAAACG
>OU427003.1:4126844-4151844 GCA_911387935.1 Dolichovespula saxonica | reverse complement strand
AACTAGCTAACCGACGAGCAACGCTAAATGGAGAGTTACGCGTCTCCTACGATTCCTTTTTTTTTCCGCGGCAAACCAAAAAATTTTCATTCTCTTTCCTCTTATTCTATCATGAGACATACACATACATACATACGCACACGTACATGACATTTACATACGGACACACAAATCCAGCTAGACATACCGCAGATACACACCGCAGATGTACAAACAGATATTATATATATATATATATATATTCACAAATATTGTATTATTATTATCACGACGTAGTCTCTTTCAAAATCCCGTGTTAAAAAAGTATTTATATACTTTATTTTGACAGAACTATGTCTTAAAACAAGAAAGAATTAATATAGGTGTGTGTGTGTGTGTGTGTGTGTGTATTAATCGAATTATGTCGTAGACATTAAAAAGGATAGCTAGTAACGACGCACAAGAGTATTATTAATAGATCGTTTCTAATCCGTTGATTATTGGTAGAGTCCAGTCCAGTGTGAGATTGATCAAACACGTGATTAGAAAAAAATAAACACAATTTAACTACAATAATAGGACATGTGTATCCAATTTTTTTTCTTGGTTATATCCTTTTTATTTTATTTTCTTTCGTTATTTTTCCTGCGATAAAAATTCCCGCAAATACATCGATATTATTCAATTGACGTAACTATTCGCGTACTTTCGTGCCTAGCTAGACAAATACATACATATATATATTATATTAGGTCGTCAAGGATGAAATTTGTTGAAAAAAAAAAAAAAAACAATTCGACATTATTATTAACTACAAATTTCATTCTTTGCGACCAAATAAATCGACACGAATACGCATCGACCGATGCGCTCCGTATCATTGATGACCGGCGCCATATTGGATTTCGATATGTGTCTCAAATAAGTTCTCGAAAATTTAAAAGCGAGCCGATGGATGTTCTTCTTGCTCTTTGTAAGAGCGCTGCGAACGAGCCTCTCTCGTCGCAAAACGGACAAAGAAGTGAGACGGGCTCGCGGACTAGTAAAAACCAGTTTTTCGGCCATCTCCATCGTTCTCCCGAGTTAAGTTGGGGAGGCGAAGGGGGAGGATGAGGATGAGGATGAGGATAAAGAGAAAAAGGAGAATAAGGAAGGGGTACTTTACTCTCGGCCATCGGAAACACACCGCGATGATTTGCCGTTTCAAGTGATATCTCGCATTGACGCTTTTTTCTTTTACATACATACATACATACATACATACATACATACATACATACATACATACATAGATCATACATAGATACATACATACATAGATACATACATACATAAACATATATATATATATATATATATATATATATATATATAAATTAGTGAATCAACGCTGGTCATCATTAAACTTCATCCGAAAAAAAAAACTATCAATTCTAGAAATGCAAGAAACTTTCCGTACCTCATTTCTCTTTCTCTTTTTCTCTTTTTCTTTTCCTTTTCATCATATCTCTCTCTCTCTCTCTCTCTCTCTCTCTCTCTCTCTCACTTTACCAAGAGTTCTTTCACGTGAACGTCATCGACGTTGGCACGAGCGAAGTAGGGAACAAAAGATTCGTTCACACGAACTCTGCTTAACAGATCTTTCTTTCTCTATCTCTATCTCTATTTAACGAACGCGTACTCTTTCCGATAACATCATTGTATACATACGTACGTACATACATCATACATACATACACACGCACACATTACGTCCGTTGCATCACGCGTCTCGTGTGTTTTCTTTTTTTTTCTTTCTTTCTTTCTTTCTTTGTTATATTGAGCATGATCTTTTTCGGATTTGTCATAACGCGCAAACGTGTACTGTAATCTTATTCAACACTCTTTACAATAAGAGTGTAACCCGTCACATTCTTAATAATAAGATATTACAATATATAATAAAATGTAATGTGTAATATATATATATATATATATATTTATGTATGCGTGTGTGTGTGTATATATATGCAAAGGTAAAATTAACCGAACGATATTTACAATCAGCCATAACCGTCGTGTTCGATCCTAAACTCAAAATATCTCGTAACGTACGCGTAAGTATCCATCGAAAAATATAACTGATTACAAACGAATCGAAAAAAGGAGAGATAAAAAAAAATTATCGATGTTACATCGGTACGATATAACAAACGTAACAATAAAAGAAATCGTCGTATATGAGCGTAAGGGAACATCAGCGAAGAGCAACGTCGTCGTCTTCATCGTCGTCATCGTCGTCGTCACACACGCACGCGAACGAGCGAGCGAGCGAGCGAGCGACGACGAACGACGTACGAGCGAACGTGTGTGAAAGCGTGAGTGCGCGCGCGAGCGCGCGTTCACTCACACACAACAAGCGACGCAACAGCTGTTTCGTCGGCGCGACGTATGTATGTAAGATCGCGCGACGGACTCCACCTCGTGGTACGCGACGCGTGTCGCGTGCCCCATCTCGTGTACGGCCCTGACGGCTCGCGCGCGTCATTTGTCCTCGTCGTCGTCGTCCTCCTCCTCCTCTCCTCCTCCTCCTCCTCTACCTACTCCTCTGCCCCCCCTCGAATGTTCCACTCATCCACCCCTGCTTTCCCCACTCTCCCCACTCCGCGACCGCCGTCACGACCGCCGCCGTCTTCGTCCGAGCGAGAGCGTCGCGTGGCGTTCCCCCCACCCCGCCTCTCGCGACCACCACTACCATTATCGTCGGCGCGCATCATCCTCCCCACTCCACCTCATTCCACCCTCTCACTCTCTCTCTCTCTCTCTCTCTCTCTCTCTCTCACTCTCCTTCTCTCTTTCTTTCTCCTTCTTCCTCGGTCTCTTTCGTCACACACACACACACACACGACGCCCCACGCACATACGCACGCGCATATCCATAGCCAAAAGCAAAAGAAAACCGTGCGCTCTCGCTTCTCTTCCTCCTCCCCCCCCCATCCTACGTCGCGCTTTCGCGGTCGAGTTTATCGTCGGGTTTACCGTTTACGCGCTCGTATCGTCGCGGACGCGCGACATCATTCGTTCGAACGTGAGATCCTATATCTTCGAAACGATTATTCGACTTCCCGGCGACACGAATCTTTTGCGAGAACTCGGGATCCTCGGAGAACATTGAGTTCTTCTTCCGATTTTAACGTTAATAAGATAAAATGTTTATTTAGAATTGAATCATTGGTAACTTGATATCTATCGTCACGTTTGCATTCCATTTTAATCGCATATATATATATATATATATATATATATATACACGCGCGTATACGTATGCAAGTCCTTACGTACGTAAACTCGTAATTACGTACTTATATATATTAGTTAATATAATAAATTAAAAATATTATTTAATTACAGTCAAATTCGTATAACGGCAACGTTGTACATACGTTCTCTTCGATATTCCCCAGTGATTACGATCGAATATTTTTATTTGATTGATATACGTACATACGTAGTTACTTTTTTTATAAGGATTATTATTTTACGATAGGAAACGTAGCGATCGGAGGGGGGATTGTTTTTTTTTTATTTTTGCTTTTTCGATACAGCGTTTTACGATCGTAGTAGACACGGAGGAGATAGACATTTATTCGAATACAATAGCGCTGGTAGGATATATCTTCGTTCTTCGATATGGCGCTCTTACAACTGCAAACGGACGATATTCGAACTGATATAATGAGTCATTCATAGATATGTGGGTACAATCGCAATATTAATAATAGTTGTTATTGTTGTGTTGCTCTCGGTTCTTAAATATTGACGTCTTTAGTTTCTCTTTTCTTTTTTATTTTTTATTTTTTCTTCTCTTTTTTTTTACACAATATCGACTACTTACTTACTTGCTTACTTATTCACTTACATACATAGGAGTATTTTACTCTCTTTACGTTTCGTAATTAGTTTCAAGGATATACAGAGAGTAGTTACGTTCCTTTGGATTGAAAAATCGACCGCGGCGCCAGTCGGCTCTCCTCCGCTCGATGACGTCATACGGAAAGTTGATTTTTGCTATGGATAGTAGCAGCACCACGTACGTACGTACGTACGTACGTATCTCTATATACGTACTTATATATATATATATTGCTTGACTAACCTCCTCACATCTTTCCGTCTCTTTTTAGCTAAATGTTATCTCTCTTTTCCTCTTCGCTCCGTTTCTCTGTTTCACGTGTCTTTCTTGTTCGACCTCGAAAAATCGGTGCAACTTTGTATCCCTCCCGCTACTCTCCCCCTGCCTCTGAACTGCCCGCTACCCTCTCTCACCTTCTCTCTCTTTCTCTCTTCCTCTCTCTCCCTCTCTCTCTCCGTTTCTTTCTGAAACAACGACTCTCAACCTCGTCGACTTGCGTGAAAATTATTAATAATAAAAATAACAAAGAAGAGGGGGACAAAAATTTATTTATTTCCCTTTTTTTCTCTTTTCGAAATTAACGGATCGAGTGAGAGAGAGAGAGAGAGAGAGAGAGAGAGAGAGAGAGAGAGGTGCTCTCGCGAAAATGAGCTTTGTTCACGTTCATATATATATATATATATATATATATATATATATATATATATATATATATATATATGATATGTATGTATGTATGTATGTATGTATATACATGTACTTATATACTTCATGTTTCCTATAGAAGCTCGATTGAGTCATCTGAGAAGAAGGACCAAGGACACGATAATAAATAACTAAATAAACAATTATGTCGTAGCATTACGGTGTCACGTGCAATGACTCTTAATACACGTACTCTTACATATGTGTGTGTGTGTGTGTGTGTATATATATATATATATATATATATATATATATATATATATATATAACCCCACAAAACGAATAATATTCGTTTACAAGAAACAAATCGTTTCCTACATACGCGTGCAAAGTGTTGTTAACGAATGCTGCGTTAAATGTTGGCAATGAAATTTATATATAAAAAGAAAAAAAAAGTACGTACGTACGCGTAGGTTAGATAAGTTTACAATTATTTAAAATATATTTTCGTAATAACGAACGATAACAATCACGTAGAGTTCGTCGAACGAAATTTATACAAAAAAGAAAAAAAAAGAAATCCAGACACTCCGTATTCAATACAGGAGAACGTATTTACGTACGTACGTACGTAGGTATCTACGCGTATCATAAGTTAAAAGAGATGTTTGTAATTTCCTTTTGTTAAAAAAATATTTCATAATAACGAATGATAAGTTAGTTGGGATCGTCGAACGTGTTATCATCATCGAATGATTTAAAAAGAACGCAGAAATATTTTCGAAGCACGGGGTGCGTATATACGTATAGAGACACGTTTCGCTTTATCCTCTCTCTCATCGGTCTCCCCTCTTCTTCTCGCTCTCTCACTCCCTCTCTCTCACTCCCTCTCTCTCACTCTCTCTCTCTCTCTCTCTCTCTCTGTCACCCCCCACTCTTTCACCTCCCACTCTTTCGGCTATCATCGGCAGTGAGTCTCTCTCTCTCTCTCTCTCTCTCTACTCGCTCATATATTCCAACCACTCTCGCACGAGGGCGCGCACTCTATTCCAGATGTTCGGCAATGCCGACAGGCTTCCCCCACCAAGCGATTAGCCAGCGTCGCGCGAAAAGGTGGAGGAGGAGGAGGAGGAGAAGAAGGAGAAGGGGAAAGAGAGGATGAGGGGGAGGAGGCTTTCCGTTTCACGGTTATAAAGGCCTTTACACACGCATCGTACACGACGTTAGATGTTAATACGTAAGCCGTAACGAAATCCACTAATCAGACCCAACTACCTACCTACCTACCTACGTACCTACCTACCTACCTACCAACCTACCTACACACATATTTCGTTTTTACGTTTTTCGACTGTAAGAAGTGTAAGCTCGTAAACAGCGAGTACAATTTCGAAGAATAAAATTCTTAAGGGTTTTTAAATAACACAAACCGTCGTCATGGCAGCATCGACCCGTAGACATAAAACGTAAAACGTATAACGTTGATTAATAATCCCCAAGGAAATCGACTAAATCGGGGAGTCCGTTTATTTCCTTCCCCCTCCCCCATTTATAACTGTATTCAATAGTAAATAAACTCAATAAGTAAGGAGTTAAGGATCGAGATCGGTATTTATCCTGTTCCTCGTTCTACGCGTTCTACGTTCTATCGCGTTTGCGAAACGTAAGACGTGAGAAGAACGAAATCCAGCGCCGAAAACAGAGCAATCTACGGGTTCTTCGATTGAAAGACGTCTAAGCCATAAAGCTGACCAATTTCACGAGGATGATATTCTTACGGTTTTTACGTCTTAGGTTCGCGGTAATGCGTCTGCGGGAGAAATACTTAAGGATGATTTTTTTAGACGAACGAGAACGATTTTTTACTTTCGCGTTATCTTATTTCCTTCTCTCTCTTTCTCTCTCTCTCTCTCTCTCTCTCTCTCTCTCTCTCTTTCTCTATCTCTCTTTCTCTCTCTCTCTCTGTCGTATTTCGTTAATTTTCGTTAATCTTCGTTAATCCTCGTTAATCCTCGTTAATCCTCGTTCACGCTCGTATCTTTTTGTATCATCCTCGTAAATTTCTTTTCGTCCAAAATCATTTAACGAGTGTACACACGCATATAGGAGTTAGTAGTAAATAGTAGTAGTGCGTTGTATCCCAACGTAGGTGGAGCGAGGGCACGCACGAACGAAATCACAGTTCGTGGTAGTCTGTTACGAGGAAAACGATGACGTAGGGGAAACAGAGCTGTGGAGCGGGGAGCGGGGGAGAGAGTGAGAGGGATTGTGGAAAGTAAGTAGTGGAGAGTGCGGAGCGGAAGGGGTATGAGAGCGAACAGAAGGGGTATAAAGATTTGGAGTGGGGGAAAAGAACGTGACGATCCGGCACGAGTTCTCTCTTCTTCTTCTTCTTCTTCTTCTTCCTCCTGCGTATTAACGCGTGTCTCTACTTCGATTTGTTTCGAAGGTTCGTAAAACGCGTTGACCCTGCTAAGAAGATACGTTGCGTTGTCGCCTCCTAAAGTCAAACCGATCTATCAAAGCCCATTTATCTATCTATCTATCTATCTATCTATCTATCTATCTATATATATATATATATATATATATATATATATATATATATATATATATATATATATATATATCTTTGCCGATGTCTTGCCTTTGTAGAGACAAAACCGACCGACCGATCGATCGATCGAAAGATTAATTCCTAAGCGTGATGAAAATCATTTCTCCTTTATACGAGATAGAGAGAGAGAGAGAGAGAGCGAGCTCGTTGCATAATGAACGAAACGTGGTTATGTTGATAAAGAGGTACTCTTTTTTATCGAACGATACTCTTCCGTCTCTCTCTCTCTCTTTCTCTCTCGTTCTTTTTCCGTTTCTCTCGAACGCCATTTAATCGTTTTCGTGAATACACGATAATTAGTCGTCCTCTCGACGTAACGCAGGCGTACGCAGGCGTAAGTGTATACTTGATTGTATTTAACCTTAATGGAAGATATTTTGTTGTTATTGTTTTTTTTGTTTGTTTTTTAAATCTTTTTTTCTTTTTCCTTTTTCTTTCTCCCGTTTACGGGTGAGATTTTAATGGAACGTCGGCAATTTCGCGTTATTTATCGTAACGAGAGAGAGAGAGAGAGAGAGAGAGAGAGAGAGAGAGAGAGATATTGTTTTAAAGGATCGATAGGGAACATCCGTATTCTCTTTCGTTGCGTCGTCGTTCGTAGTTATCGTCGGTTCATAATAACGCGTTCTAGCATTAAAAAATTCTATATCCCTTATTTCCTACGACAAATATAATCCCTTTTGTTATTATACCGACCTTTGTGCTTTGCCGAGGTCTAACCTATATATCTCTACGGCTTTTACGGTTCGATAATAATTATAGTTCGAATTGACATTTCGATTTTTTTCATGTTTTTCTTTTCCTTTCCAATTTGTCTTTTTTCTTTATTATTATTATTATTATTGTTGTTATTATTATTATTATTATTATTATTATTATTATTATTATTATTATTATTATTATTTTAATTATCATTATACGTGTAATTTGAGCTTGCGTTCTTACTAAAATCACAACGATTTGACAAGAAAATTGACATTTATCACCCCCGTTGTTTCTCGATGTTCGTACACAAGATAACCACACATAACTTACCCGTTCTCTCATCTTAAAGGAGAAAAACAATTCACCGCTCTGTTACCTTGCATTCAACGTTATCACCTTTAACGCGTCGTTACTCAAGTCCATTCCTCGTTTATTCTCTTATATCTTCTTCTTCTTTTTTTCTACCAACTATATTTATTTATTTATTATTTACTTCTTTTCCTCCCTTATATATTCATACATACGTATATATATATACACATATATATACATATATACATATATATATACGTATGTGTATATGTATATATATATATATATATATATTTTTTTTTTAATGGTCCATTCGAGAGTTATCAACTTTTTAATATACCTGTTGCTACATATACATACAACGTATGGTATGTAGGGGGACGATTTTCATCCCTGACCTATCACAGCGCATTTACGCGTCAAGCAGGGCGTGACGTCCAACGCGGACGAAATTTAAATCTCGTGGGCGTTCTCACGCTAGTAGCGTATTGGTTTCCATGGTAACCGGTCATGGTGAGTGGCCATGGTGACCATGATTTCATTGTTGTGACGTCACTAACATCGAAAGGACACGTGCCAGTCACTCACTCTCTCTTTCCCTCTCTCTCTTTCTCTCTATCTGTCTGACTCTATATCGCTATATCTTCTTTACATATATATATACATACATACATACATACATCTCTCTCGCTCGCTCTTGCGACAAACTATTTTCCATTAACGATTTTTCCTCTTGACGTAGTTCTTAACTTTGATGTAATAAAAGTCCGTAAATGAGAGTAAAAGAAAGAGACGACCTTTTTACGTAATCTCACGACGGTGACGTTCGAAGGAACTGAAAATATATATATATATATATATATATATATATATATGCATGCATACGTACATACCTACTTATATATATTTTTCTAATTACTTATTTGACACGGTATGTATATATATATATATATATCGTATAAATAAATAAATATATATGTATGTATGTATGCATGTATATATATATATATATATACACGTATCTCATTGAAGAGAAGGAACACTCTTATGTACGCCTTCGCACGACCTTGACATTTTCTCGACATCTTTTGTGACTACTTTGACGACGACAATTGTTGTATACGTTTCAACGTAAAGTAAGTACAAACGTTCGCCATCTTTCATCGATTTTAACGGTTCATTCGATTCCCATTCCTATGTGTAGGCGTTTCTGTAATATCACACGATAATAATTATTATCGGCTCAGTTAAGAACTTCCACGTCCTATTTTATTTAATAAAGAATTAATTTCATTTATCATTTCAACGTTATGGCGTTTGGAGAGATTCTTGAACATTTTTGTCTTTTTTACTCTTTCGCCTTACTTTACAGGAATTTCAATACGTTTTCTTCTTTTTCTTTCCATTTTTTTTATGCGTTTCAATACGAAAGTATCGAAACAATAAAATAAGCAGATGTATCTCGAAATGATTTGGAAAGTGTTTCTACTTTTTTTTTTGTTCGATGCAAATTATTGTACAAATTGATGAACGACAATTGAAACGATATTGTAAGGATTTCGATGTAATATTTGAATTTGAACGTTTCTTAGGAATAATATTTTCATTTGATTTACATTTAATTCTATATCATATTTATTGATAAGATTAATGATATGCGTGAGTTGTGTGTGTTTTAAGATTTTTCCGTCGAGATAACCTCTCTCGTAATCGGTAAAATGTATGTTGTGATAGTTCGTTCATAGATGGCGGTAAGTATTAGCTCATTAGTTTCAGATGGCGCAATCGCTGCGAAGAATAGTCGATGTGCGTCCTTCTTACGAAACGATTATATTGATAACCTCTAACTATAATAAAATTTGTAAATTTTTAATTTAGTTATAATTTATAATATTGTTTTAACTTTAATAAATGAAATATAAAATGTTGAACGTAGGAGGAAGATTGACAAGAATTATTATTCGGAGTTTCGCTACGAAATCTGACGAAATTGGGAATCTCGTAAAAGTGAGTGATACATAAAGGAGGTTATAAATGTGAGATGTGCGATTGAATTTCAAGTTGTTTGTTATATTGTCATTTTATTTTTGTATGCTTTAATTTGATGTTGTGATAGTCGATGGAAAGAAACTAATATCGAGTATGCGAGAGTTGGCGAATGTTCCTCTATCATATATATGTTGTAAGCGTAGAATCTTAGTCATTGCAATTAATGAGACCAAAGGAATATGTTCTATATTGTCTTGTAATCTTTTCTTTTTCTGCTTTTTTCTTTTTACAGAAAAATAAAGTTGTTATCTTTATGAAAGGCATACCGGAGGAACCAAGATGTGGTTTCAGTAATGCCGTAGTTCAGATATTTAGAATGCATGGCGTTCCTTATGACGCTCATGATGTTCTACAAGACGAGGAACTTAGACAAGGTTTGTAGAAATAATTTGTTTTATTTTAATCTTACAGTTCTCCTGACAATTATAAAGATATAATAAAAGAATATAAATATATTATTTGTCCAACAGTCTTCTTAAAATAATTAATAACAATGATCTTAATCGATAAAATATTTAGGTATTAAAGAATATTCAAAGTGGCCGACGATACCGCAAGTATTTATCAATGGAGATTTCATTGGTGGATGCGATATTTTATTGGAGATGCATAAAAACGGCGAGCTAGTGGAAGAATTGAAGAAAGTAGGAATTAAAAGCGCCTTGTTGGAGAAAAAAAATAATTCCCAAAGCGAATCTACAAAGTCCAAGGAGTAAGAAGCAATCTTCTATGTTGTAAATAGATACGATGTGTGTGTATTCTGTTTTCTTAGAACAGACATTTTTTTGTTATAATAAATATTCTTGTTTTCAATTCTTTCAGTTCGCATCAATAAAGTCCGTTTAACGAGTAGTAGTATAACTCGACTGTCGTTAACATCGGGAAGTCTTAACGCTCTTCCACGGATGATAACGCGATGGATTTGAATCTTTAGAAATTCATGTTTTTGTTTTTTTTCCTTTTTTTTTTTTTTCCTTTTTTTTTTTTTTCTATCCGTTAGATAGAAATTATATATTCTGTAGTTCTTTTCTTAAAATTTTTCCAGATGCAGTTTTTGGAATTTGTTCAATGTACTGCACATGTCCTAATTTTTTATAGTCGGCAACGCGTTTAGCAACATAATCCTTAATTTCTTCCGGATTAATTGTGGCTCCCTTTTTCAGTACTATGAAAGCTTTTGGTATTTCGCCAAATTTCTCATGAGGAACACCGATCACCGCAACGTCCGAGACACTATCTAAACCTTTAATAATATCCTCCAATTCCGCAGGTGGCACTTGAAAACCTTTTACCTTGATTAATTCTTTGAAGCGTCCTTCGATGTAAAATAGTCCTAAAAATAAATTAATCAAAATTGATCGATATTAGATAATTAATTAATGCGGCGATTATAATAACATTATAATCTATCGTATTATTTACCATCTTCATCGAATCTCGCTAAATCTCCGGTTTTCAACCAATCGCCATCCATGCAATCTTTCGTTGCTTGAGGATTATTGAAGTAACCTTTCATTATTTGTGGTCCCTTCACATAGAGCTCTCCCACCTCGTTCGGTCCTACGTTTATACTTTTGTCGCCATCGTTTTTGACGATACGTATTTGTGTGTTAGGTACAGCGAAACCTACTGATTCGCATTTCATATTTACGTTAAGTGCTATCACTGGAGAGGCTTCGGTCATACCATATCTATATAAAATATATAATAAAACAATTTTTTTTTCTTATTTACATTCTTTCGAAAATTGACATCTATTTTTACTGGACCGATATCCGTTCTTGATTGATATAATAATATTCTTACCCTTGTGTAAAATTGACGTCGTTGCTGACACGTTCGCGAAATTTAGCGATAGATTCTGCCCCTATATTCGCAGCTCCCGACATAATAAGTCTGACGTTTTCAACGTGCTTCGACGTAATCTTCTCGTTAATAGCCATCATTTGTACGATCGGTGGTACCAAGTACAGCAACGTAGGTTTATAATCTTCAAGGATTTTTATAAACTGTGATATTGAAAATTGCGGTAGGCACACCAATTTTGCTCCCATTCTGTATATACGAATTAGGCTATTAGGTCATCTTTACATAATAAATAAATAAATAGATAAATATATTTATATGTATTATATGGTATATATATATATTCTTTTTTCTTCCTTCACGTTCTCTTGTTTCTTTTTTTTCCTATTCTACTAAAAAGAAATCGTGATTAGTTTTATTGTTTAGAAAGTATCGGAGAAAATTATTATGTCAAATAATTTGAATCCCTTAAAAATATTTTATAATACAATAATATATTAATATTGTCTGTGTGTGCGCGCTTGTACTCTTATAAACTGTATCGATATTAAATTGATATTAATGCAATCAATAAATTAATTAGGATAAATGATATTCGGTGAAATTAAATTTACCTTAGATAAGTACAAAGGAGAATGACCAGGCCATATATATGAAATAAAGGTAATATGACTGGTAAAACATCTTGTTCCGTTTCACTGTTGTCAATACCACAATACAATTCTGGACAACAGATTTGATATATATTCGTCACGATGTTTCTGAAAGAGTAACGAATTAACGATAAACGTTGAGCGATAATACGTATATGACAATGAAAAAAAAAAAAAATCATATAATAATTCACTCTATCGTATATGGTGATTGTTTCCGATACGATGATTACGATAAACAAATTCATATAGCAGAAACTACCTGAGAGACTAGCGCTTTAATTTTTCCATTTGTGTATATGTGTGTATATATATATATATATATATATATATATATATATATATATATATATATATATTTTTTTTTTAACTATAGGATTTTTTTTTTAATACGGAGTGCGGTATAAAGTTCTGAAGATGATTTCGAAAATCGAAATTAATTATTTCTTTTTTTTTTTTTATGAATTTTTGAGATGCCAATATATTTCAATTATTGTAATAACCTATAATGAAATAAATTAAATGGCTAGCCTGTCTTGGAATTTTTTTTAAATCGGATACGTTTTTAATAGTTGTGCGTGTACCTGTGCGATAATTGTACGCCCTTAGGCATACCAGTGGTACCACTGGAATACGGTAAAATCACGTCATCCTCATAATCGACGTCGGTCTTTTGATTTTTCGAAAATTCCTCGATATCGTCTCTCATGAAGAAATCTTTTAAATTTATCGTACCCGAAGGTATCGATCCGCTTCCATCGTCAACGATCATAATTGGTAATTTAATTCGTGGATTATTTTCGATACTTTTCTTTATGACAGGATACAACGATGGATTCGTAAAAATCGCTGAAGTCTCCGAGTTTTCAAGTTGTTTCATTATTTCCATAGGAGTCCATACGGGATTCATCAGTGTTAGCTGAAAAAAAAAGAAAAAAAAAAAAAAAAGAAAAAAATAAGAAACGAAACACCTTTGATTTGCGTTAATGAACCTTGGACTTAAATTATTTATTTTCTTCTCGTTCATTGATTTTATTTCTTATTCGTATTCATATGCGCACAACACATGCATATATGTATGCATAATTAATCTCGAATTCGTTTCGAATTAAAATAAATAAAAATATGAAAAGAAAATAAAGTAAAAAAAGAAAACAAATAATAATAACAGAATCAATAAGACATATTCACTTTCAAGTGTTATTACTTTTATATTACGAATGTATATATATATATATATATATATATATATATATATACGTTTACTAATTATATATATATATATATATATATATATATATATATATATATATATATATAATTAGTAAACACAATTAAAAGGAAAAAACAAAATTGATAAATTAATGTCTCGCTTAGAACCTAATTGTAAAGTAAATATTAGCATATATATACATTCGTAATATAAAAGTAATAGCATTCGATATATATATATATATATATATATATGTTAATATTTATTTTTCAATTAGGCTCTAAGCGAGACATTATTTTATAAATTTATTCTTTTCAATTCTATTTATTTATTTATTATGAATAATGCATGGAATTTGAATCGCGCGTGAAAATTATAATAGTGTTCTTTTTTTTTCTACTTCTTTTTGCGGTTTTTTTCTTTTTACTTTTATTTTTTTTTTTTTTTTTTAACTACGGGAACGTACGGAGCGTGGCATAAAATTCTGAAGACGATCTCAAAGGTAGATCACACTTTTTCGCGAATTTTGATCGAGTTCGATAATTTTACAAGCCGCGCCGATCGTTTCATTAATATTCCGGGAAAATGATAAACGGAAGGGGTAGAGAGGAGAGAGGGAGAAAGAACGATGAAAAGAAAGTCAGCCTTAAAAAATCTCGAGAAAGAGATCGATTGGTATTTAAAGTCATTTTGAAACTTGTGAACCACCTTTGTCCTTCCGGTTCCATTACGTAGAAATAATGATGATAATGATAATGATAATGATAATAACGAAAGATTTACTCACACGAAGACCGGCTTCTGAGGCAGCAAGTACGATAATAGCATACTCCGGGATATTGGGTAATATAATGGCTACAGTATCACGTGGTAAAAGTTTAGCTCTTCGCAATGACGTTGCCAGTCGTCCTGCATGCTTTCTCAATTGTTGATAAGTGTACGACCTACCGGTGATTGCGCATACCTACGACAAAGGGTAAACGGTCGTCGGTGCTATAATTATTATTATTTTTTTTTTCTAATCCGACAAAATTCACCCGCGAGATGTTATTTCAATTTCACATATTTTTTTTTTTTTTTTTTTTTTTCACGTAGTCGTGTCTCGAACCAAAATAGAAAACGATTCGCTTTCAATCGGTTACTCTCTCGCGGTGAAAACAAGGAATAAGTAAAAAGAAAGAAAGAAAAACATGAATGAATAAATAAAAAAGAAAAGCCACGAACCTTTCGAACTTATTTACTTTATTTGTACGGAGCGCGAAAAATATGTATCACTGTAATGAATAAATAATACCGTTATCGGAGAAATTACTAGACAAAATACACACGCGCGCGCGCACGCACACACTTGTCGTAAAACGTGAACACTCATTTCCCGTCAGTAAAGTATGTTTCAATAAAAAAACAAAATTAATAAATAAATAAATAAAAAAACGAGAATATTCGTTTCCTCTCGATGACAACGTATATTTGAAAAAAAAGCCGCAAATTCTCGTTTTCCCGTCGATAATGCGTTGCAACATTAACGCCATGCGTTCAGTGGTATTTTTTTGCCGACGATAAATCCTCGTAACACGCTATATTAATTATTCATCGTTACCGCAAGGATAAAGGAGATAATTATTTGAAGTAACATCATCGCGGTCATTGTTTTAGATCAGCAATTATTTTTTTGCGATACTACCTTTCTTCTTTTTATTATTATTATTATTATTTTCCTAGAACTTCGAATGCACCTGTCGCTATTTTTTTTTTTTTTTTTTTCGTTTTTTTTCACACTCTTCATACGTATGACACGTCTCGCTTCGATCGTATTGGTTTCATGAGCGAATATTTCGAATAAAGATTGTTTCGTCCTCGAGATAGATGTTTTACGTGAATCAGCGTCATCTGTGAAGTTTTTGAGACAACCTATACGACACGTTTATTAATTAATTCAAGCCGATGATAATACTATGTGCGTCGTTGAAATCGAAATTAGCGATTAGACGAATATTAGATTCCAAAAATTATTTTCAAAGCTCACGATATTATGTCCGATTTTTCAATAAAGCCAATCTCTAGCTTGAATATTAATTATTGTTACATCACCGTACATTGTATTAATTTGCATTTTGAGTTTACAACTATTAACAAGTCGCGTTACGTACGGCTAGTTAATACGCTAGCTCAATGCGTTTTCAAGGTCCGCCCCCGTACTTTTTAATCGCTCTCCGCAAACGATTTGTACGACTCTTCGTCGTATATGCAGTTTTTTAATTCACATTTAAATGATATTTCTAATTGCCATATAAGATCGACACTGGGCCTACCGATGGATTTATATCATCTTATAACGGCTATTACTGACGACCGATTATGATTGTTTCTTACCATCACTTGGAATTATAACGTTCGTTTATTTCGTTAACTCAATCGTTATAAAATACGCACGGGGTTCCGCTTGGCCGTCATCCCCTTCACCCCAGTAAACTCAAACAGGAAAATCTATTTTGAATTCCTCTTTTAATTGTCGATCGAATCGAAACAACATTAAAACGGGGATACAATTGTTCGGCTTGCTTTTTACAGTCCGAAGTTCAAAGTATCGTTCCAAATGATTCTCTATCGAAAGAGGGGAAATAAAAGCATCGCGTATGCGCGTCAAACGTGTCGTAATTTTCTATTTGAAAAAAAAAAAAAAAAAAAAAAAAAGAAAAAAGAATTTTTTATTTTTTTTTTTCACTCTCTAATGAACATTCAACGTCAAATTTTTAATCCTTCGCTCGTGAACGTCGGCAAATAACCGTCCAAGTTTGTTCTCCGTTGCAGACACGTGTCGCACAGTCTTTCTGAGAACGTTTATATCTTTCTGAACGATAAGATAAAAAACGTTATAGTATACATATTAAACGATATAATTTTTCCTTCGAAAGGATATCAGAAGTCTAGTTTTACTTTTTGTGTTGATATAAATTCACGGTATGATGAGACATTGGCATATTTTTACTTGCCGCGTGGCTTTTTTATCTTTACTACAGCGACGCTCGCCGATCGATTCCGATCGCAAAGGATTAAGATCTATTTCGGTTATCCTTTTTTTCTTTTTTTTTGAGACGAAAAATATGATAGCGCGGAATACGAAAAGAACCTTTTCTTGTTACTGTTCCTTTCTTTTTTTTCTTTTTTTGTTAACAGGTGGTAATCGATCGAACGCGTTGAAAACAAAACCCTCGAAACCCTCTTGGTTCGCGATCTATGAGGAATGATTTTTCGAGACGACGTTAAAAAAAAAAAAAAGAGGGAAAAAAAATGTATACTTACTACAGCGGTCTTATCCGACCACAACTGCATATTCTGCCAAATCGCTTCGTGCAATAACATATTTTCATGACCGTACACATTCGGGAATGGACTGGTTACTATATTTTGCGAATTTAATTTCAAACCGGACGGTTGTGATCGATCAGACGTAGTACCGTATAAGAATCTTTGCACGCGAATTATCGAATATTTGTTAAAATCCGATGTATCGACGGTGGGAAAATACTTTGGAAGAACTTTGCCATGTCTCGAAAGGATAAAGCGACAGATCGACATGACTTATATTTGACTTTTAATATATCGTCGAAACTCTCTCTCTCTATATATATATATATATATGGATAACAAAGTTTCAAACAATACGATAAAGTAAATAAAATGTATGATGAATGGATGCGTATGGCTTTAAAGTAAAAGCGAAAATAGACAAAAATAAAAATAATAATAATAATAGATAAACTTTGATCTATGCGCGATTTTTCTTTTCCTCTTATTTACTATCCATACGGGGACGAGCAAACGAACAAACCAAGTCACTCGAACGTCTCTATCAGACGACAGCTTCGACTGGCTAAGAAAGACTACGGTCATGAAGTCGTGTGTACTAACTTGATAGAACGATAATAAATAAGTTTTACATTTCTGTCGATCAAGTTAGAAATGCGTTGCGTTGGTGCGTAATCCGTTGGTATTGTACCTTGTAAAATTATTATCATTTATCGCGGTCGGTAAGTATGGTATTTATATTTTCGACGCGACGAATTCGTCGGATAATCGTGATCGTTCGATCCTTTTTCGTTTTCCTTTATTTTTCAATCTTACGCGTTCTTCCATTTTTTGTTTTGTTTCTTTTTTTTTTTTTTAACTCTTTTCGAAGATCGTCTGAATATTCTTTCTTTTCTTTTTTGTTTCCTTCTTTCTTCCCTCTTTCTTTATTTCGCTACGACCAATAATACACATGCATTTCGTTTCATTCGACGTTAAACGATTAGATATTATATTGTAGATGGCACCGTCGTCGTCCTTATTCTTTAATTTGTATTTTGTCAAAGTTCGTCGTGGCGCTCTAATCGCGTTGGCGAATAAATAAGTCGCCATTTTCTTAACCGGTTTTGATCATCTAGTCAATGGATTACCATATTGTTTACTATATTGAATTGTTACCATAAAAAATTGAACGAAGATAGAGTCTTTTCGAAATCGTCTTAGACAAGGAGCATCCTTTGCTAACCTAAAAAACAGTAGCTGAGTTAAGACGTAGCTTGTGCGAACGATTGGAACGAACGAGAACGAATTATTCGGCACATAATAATTCGTTGATGACAACTTGAATGTCGTCATTCGTACGTTGGTGATAATGTCGAATATTGCCGTTCTAACGTTTTCAAGAATAACAGCCTTATCGATTCGTTACTTAGTCTTCCTTACTACGTACAAACTGACGCGAGGTTACAAAAGAGGAATTGTGCCGTCGTGCTATCAAATCCTCATAAATACGCACGCGTATGGTTGCATGAGAGTACAATGATTCTCATAAAAAAAATGAGGAATTTAATTTACAATTTCCTCAATGCTAATTATGCGATACGTTCTTTTGTTTTCTTATCTCTCGTTGCATATTATTTTTAAGTAATTATTTTTCCTTTCATGTCCTTTTTTTTTTACCGTTTAACAGGTATTTACGAATTGAAAGAGTTTAAGTGAGTTTAAGCACTTACTGATAATTATGATAATACGCTAAGGGGGCGATAAAAAAAGAAAAAAAAAAAAAAAATAAACGGAAGGAGAAGGAAAAAAAAGACAACGAGATTAGGACGATACGTCCGTGATCCTTTAGACGATGCTTTCATGATTTGACATTGCTCGATCGATTTTTTTTAATTTATTAGAAAATAGATAAAAAATTCTTTATTGATTTTCTTCGTTTTTTTTTTTTTTTTAAGAAACGTCGTCGACATCTTGCGCCATCTGTCGAGCAATTTAAGAAAGAATTATAATTCAGTGTACAATGCGGCCAGTCCAATAAAATGGATCATCCAATTTTAATAAATACTTGTTTTTTAGGTCACATAGACTAGTTTACAAAAAAAAAAAAAAACGAAAAGAAGAAGAAGAAGTAATCTCGTTAAAAAAAAATAAATAAAAATAAAACATCACACCTCGTTCACGAATTGATTTCGTTAGATATTATCGAGACATTAAAGAACGATATCGACTATTCGAAGTATCGAAAAGCGGAGACAACGTTTATTATTCGGCCGTGTCTGATTGGTCGATGATCCACTTACAGCATACTTCGTAGATAACCGAGATAAATTGGCGCGAATATCCTGTACGTTCGATCTCTTAATCGTTCGGTTAATCGCATTAAGGTTCTCTCGTCTCATCGATTTCGATTGAAATGGATTAATAATCGTATAGTTTGTTTTTTTCTTTTTCTCAATTGATCCAAAATTATAATCAGCAATTCGACGATCGAATCGAGTCACTCATCACCAGTGACAGGGCTGCTGGAAGAAATGAGAGAACAAAGGATAGAAGAAAAAAAAAATACGTTGCATTACATCGTCGAAAGACGGATTATTCGGCCATCTTGAGAGAGAGAGAGAGAGAGAGAGAGAGAGAGAGAGAGAGAAGAAGATTTATTCTGATCGTTGTTTTCATACGTATCGCGCACGTCGCGTCCAACGTTTATCACGAATTTACATTTAATTCGTAACGTTTAATTCGATTCGATTCGATTCGATTCGATTCGATACGTTTATCCGTACGGTAGTATATGGAATATTGTCTTTTTCTTTTATTTTTTTTTTTTTATTTTACGTATCGTAATTTGCAAATTTTATTTATGTGCGTTCACGCGCGTTCGGTAATGTATACGGAGAGATAAAAGAGAACGAAAGTATATCGGAGGGGAAAAAAGGGGAAGATGGAAGAAGATTAAAGTATTCGAAAGGATACGTCGACGGAGTCATGGAGGATCGTTTCGAAATTTTTTCAAATTTGTATAACCTACAATGTAGGAACGTAATATTCGCGCAACCATGATTAAAGGGAAAGAGAGAGAGAGAGAGAGAGAAAGAGAAAAGAAACGAACGAGATGTAAATGTGGATCAAGGTTAGTAGACAACGGTTTGCGTTCTTTGGATTATTCTGTGATTCTTCTTCTTTTCTTTTTTTTTCTTCTTCTTCTGGACACACGCATTTCTATGTTGTGTGTGTGACGTAGTGTGTGCATATATGCAGGTTTACATTTCGCTTATTGCATACGCAGAGACACGCGCACGCATATACGTACGTAGGGCGAGGTTTCTTTTTTTTTATTTTCATTAAAAAAAAAAAAAAATCTATACTTTCGAGATACCTGTCCAAGTGTCTCGATTACAAGAAACAAAAAAAATATAACTTCCTGCATGATGTATGAATTATTTATGAGACTCGACGTTTTCCTTCTGATAAAATAAAAATAAGGAAGGGGAAAAAAAATTGTTTAAATGAAGCTCATATATTTCTTTTCCTCTTTTAACTAAAAAGTAAATATACCCCAAGTATGTGGATATGTCAGATCAGATAAAAAAACATCAGATAAATAAAACATTTCAATTTTAGATAATACTCTCGTACGTATGCACGTCTGTGCACGTATATCTATATCTATATATATATATATATTTTTTTTTTTTTTTAATTTTTATGTTTATTTTCAAACGTATCTATATACTTACGTGTTGTGTGTGTACGTGTGCGTGTGTTTGCATAGTGTGTATATATATGTATGTATAAATATAGATACATAAAGTAGGATGTATAAAGATACGTATATGTATTTGTATATATATTATTTATATATATATATATATATATATATATATATATATATATATATATGTAAGTATGGATATATAAGTATGAATATATATAAGTATGGATGTATAGAGGTACGTTTGAAATTTGCAGGTTATATTAATGGCTACATATATATATATATATATATATATATATATATATATATATATATATATATACATATACATGTATACATATAGATACATTGACGAGTGCTGAGACATTTTAATTACTCTCGGTAATTACCGAATGCGCGAGAGCCTCCCACCAAAAGCGATTATATCACATCGAGTTCACTCGAGTTTCACGTTGATTTTATCCTTTTGGCATTCGCTTACCCTGCTTACTCCATTTCTCCCTTGATTTATTTCTATTCCCTAGAACGTATTATATTTTACTAGGTGTTATACATGTAATGTATACGTATTTACACGATACACGTGTAAAAGGAAAATCCAAAAGTTATTTCTTTTTTTTTTTTTTTTTTGATCACGCGGAATCCTCCGTGATATATATCTATTCGCGGATGTTATCCGAATCGTGTTTTACGAGTTTTGCACTTCAAATCGGACCTTATCTCTAATTTTATCTCTAATAAAATTAGATTAATATCGCATAATCATATTAATTCGTTTGCAAGTCGAATCTTTCTAAAAACGAACTTTTTCTTTTCTTTTTTTTTTTTTTTGTTAAGATTTAAATAATAAAAAGAAATATAATCGAACGTGAATCTGTCGATTCGAAAGATTCAAAATTATATAATACAAATACGTAATGGATATATATATATATATATGCAGTTTTATTTAATAGCAATTAATCGTCGTTATAATTCACGATTATCTATATAAATGCATGATAACAGGAGAAGATTGTATAGAATTTGAATAGAAATATTTTTTTCTTTTAAAATCCTTCCCTACGACGTGTTTGAAACAAAATTATTATATTTTATTTATGATAATCGCAATTCACCGTCCGAAGTTCGACATTTATTGTTATCGGTTTGTTATCGTTTCGAAAAATATTGAAATTCAAATTTTGCCGTAGCTGTTCGAAGGGATTACAACTTTTGGAGGAAAATGCATTATCTACACGCTATTTATGTGTGCAAATACATTATAAATATCATAAAAACAATATAAGCGTGTAACTCGTTGAGAATAAATTAGAAATTAAAAATTATACGAATTATTATTATTATAAAAAAAAAAGGAAAGAAAATCAGCAGTAACGTCGGAGTTTTGAATTTGATTCAGGTTGAAGAGTGAATTTAGATTGAGAAAAATATTGAATTTCGATTGAGCAAAATATTCCAATTTCAAGTGGAAAAACACATTGTACATTTGTCTTTAATACGAATAATACGAGAATTTATTGGCCGTACAATATAATTCGATTGGCGGATACTATAGTATATTTTCGGTTGATTTGAATTCGAGAATTTTTTATGCGGAAAAATACGATTTGTTCGTCGTAACGATAGATAATCGTCGTTGAATGTCGCTTGAAGTATATATGTGTGTGTGTGTGTGTGTGTGTGTGTGTGTGTGTGTGTGTGTGTGTGTGTGTGTGTATATGTGTGGAGTCATACTAATCGCCGTTATATTATCTTTTTAATAACGTACATTCATTTCGTCGAGTCAAACTCGACATGTAACAGCTTTTGGAAAATATATATAATATATTTAACGCTTACTTTGTTAAACGATACTTCATTTTCACAAGTATTACGTGCGATTTCAACATGTCAACGATCATTGGCCGACATTGTACAGGATTTGTCATTTATTTTATTTAGACCGTTATTGGTCGTCTTTCATAAACCGCATAAACATTGTATGTACGATACTCGCGTACATATGTGTATGTCCAACCGAATAATCGACCACTGGTTATCGCGCACACCTCGAAATAATTTCTAGTTTGTGCCACAACTCCAGAATAATTTCTATTTGTTTTCATTCTCGGGGACAACTTTGAACTGTGTGTCTATCGTTTATACGGAATGAATAATTTTGACTCTAAAATAGAAAAAATAAAAAAAGTATACTGCACACTCTTCGAAGCCTCGGAAATAATAATAATAATAATGATAATAATAATAATAATAATAATAATAATTACAATTATAATAATAATAATAATCGGTAGGGTTCCATTTTTTTAAACGAATTTCCAATTCTGTCGTCGTAAAAAAATAAAAAAGGAAACAAAATTCACGTTTCACGTGCAACGCGCGAATTGTTTTAATTGAGCTCAAAGTTGATCCTGGGTGCTCCCTTACGACCCACAGGAACGACTATGGTTAAATACGTTAAAGGGAGAGACAGAGAGAGGAGGGGGGAGGAGGAGGAGAGTCCATGAAAACGATGTCAATGAGAAAAAATAATTTTGATCCACGTAGTCACGTTAAATTGATAACGTTCATGGGAAGGATTATTTAAAGATTGCCGCCCTTCTTTCTGATTGGTCAATTTGAAATACGTAATAGGGGATTTACTTGGATAATCTCTCTTTGAAATCGTTAGATCGCGTGTTCTAAGAGTTTAGTTTATAAGGTGGTATAATAACGCTTCCGTCCGTCCATTCTCTTAGTCACCTTCTCTCTCTCTCGCGCGCGCGCACACGTTTATGTCTGGCTAACAGAACCTCCTTTCCCTTTCCCTTTCTCTCTTCTTCTTCTTCTTGTCCTCGTTTAATGTACCCTCGACCTTCGCGAAAAGATATTAACTTGGCTTCCTTTCGGTGATATCTTTTCTACACATTACGAAGACGGATAGGTGCCATAGTCTCTTTACTTATCTCACTATCCCTCTCTCTCTTTCTTTCTTTCCTACTACTTATTCTCTGTTCATCTGTGTTCCCTCTTTAAAGAGAGAGAGAGAAAGAGAGAGAAATAATGAGACGATAATAATAATAATAATAATTTAATTTTTGACGTATTTGAATTAAATGATAATATCAAAGAAATTAGATAATGTATGATGAATAAATAAAGTAAGATAGGATGATAATATAATAATATAGTAATAATAATAAGCAGTAACAAAAGAAACTGGATGATTCATGCAGCAATAATAATAATAATAATAATAATAATAATAATAATAATAATAATAATAGTAATAATAATAATAATAATAATAATAATAATAATAATAATAATAATAGTAATAATAATAATAATAATAATAATAATAATAATAATAATAATAATAATAATAGTAATAAATAATAGTAATAAGTAATAGTAGTTAAGATCATAATATAATAAAAAAAAATATATACATATATATATGAAATTAGCGAGTGTAATAATAACAATTTATTTTTTAATAGAAATAGAAAGAGAGAGAGAGAGAGAGAGAGAGAGAGAGAGAGAGAGAGAGAGAGAGACAGAGAAGGAGTTAGAGGGAGAGGAGAGGGATAGAGAAATAATAATTTAATAAAAGATGCAATAAGAGATGAAAATAATAATAATGATAATGAATAAAAATATATTTTTCAGAGTGAGAAAGAGAGAGAGAGAGAGAAATAAAGAGTGATAACATAATCGAATCTAGAATCATTAAGATCTACGAAATTACCATTAATTTCTTAAGGAACTATATGAACCAATAATTTTTCTTCTATTTAATTTAACGATGACGACAGAAAAAAAAAAGAATAAATAAATAAATACAAGAAAAAATATTCCTCTCGTTTTGTGTATTAACTATTAACGATAAAAAGAAATATTATTTGATGCTTGATAGAAGAAAACAAAACAAAACAAAAAAAGGAAGAATCAATCGAAAAATGAAGGGAAAAGCCAGCGAGATATACATATATATATGTATACACCCGTTTGTTTCTTTCGTACTTTTATCGATCGTTCGAAATATTAATACTCATTATTGTTATCCGATGTTTTTAGGTTACACGAGTCGTCGTCGTAGCTTATTGTTGGATCGTCTGTATTATTTGAAATCGCGTTC
>OU427003.1:4109344-4116844 GCA_911387935.1 Dolichovespula saxonica | reverse complement strand
CGTTAACCCTCGTGAAGCTATTATTAAATATCAACCCTTAAGCTAATTTTATTTGTTACTTTTATAGCTGAGTATGTGATAATAGTGATCTGTTTTATGATAACGTTTATCGTCAACGACGATCTGTAGAAATAGCTACGGGATCGGTCTTAACATTAATTAGGTCCTTTCTTTCTTTCTTTTTTTCTTTCTTTCTTTCTTCTTCTTTTTTTTTTTTTTTTAATAATATTCTCAAATATAATTTACAAGCGGGATGTTTATGTGTGCGTTTGTGTTTATGTCCGTGTAGGTGTGCGTACGGTAAAGTTCTACTTGTGATCGTGTTTAATAGGTTGAATTATATATATATATATATATATTTTTTTTTTTTCTCGTTGTTAATGTTACTTTTCTTTTTTCAAGCGACATAGAATCGAAATAAAAATATTGAAGAATTAATGATTTTATTTTATTTTGTTTTACTCGTTAATTTTATCTCATTTATTTTTGATGACGAGACACTTCTAATATCTTTCGACGCGTAATTTTTTTTTCTTTCTTTTTTTTCCCTCCCCATCCTCCCCCAACAATAGGATGAAACACATACCTGTTTGTTGTTCACATACACGTATATATCTACATATATATATGTACATATGTATGTACTAGGCTCGTGGATACATATACCAGGATCGTTGATTTATCGTTTCATGGGAAAGAGTATAAGCTCGCAAGAGTTTACGATTCCTGGAGCATAATTCGAATATATATGGGGTCGGTGATTCGTCAAAATGACAGGGTCACTATATAAACTTCTTTCTGTCGAATTCATATACCCCCTCCTATCGTGCTGTTAATTCGATTACCAGGAAGGAGATATTTATATATATATATAAAGTAAAAGGAAGGAAAGAAAAAAAAAATTGTATATCTCGTATTGTTCACGGGTGCACGAGCGAACAATAAATAATAAAATACAAATATATAATCACTATTTACCGAATCATGTATGTATAATTATAAATATATATTATTATATACCTCTAAAAATTTTTAACATACGAACAATAAATTGTAATCCAATCGCGGTCTTGGAAATATCTCATAAAAATTAGAAAAATATTATTTTGAATAATACATATATATATATATATTTTTTCATTTCTTTTTTATTAATAATTACAATTAATTGTAATTCAATCGCTCGTTTGAAAATATCTCGTTAGAGGAACTTTGGATCTTTCTTTTCTATTTCTTTCTTTCTTTTTCTTTTTTTTTTTTTTAAATAACTTTTCGGAAATTGAGGACAATGAATCATAGATGATACAGCGATTATGATGATATTTTTCGGAAAAGGGGGCTAACGATCGTTAACGTTGGATAGGGGGAAAGTTACTCTATCGTGCTTTCAACGTGAAACAAGAAGGATATACACGAGGCAGTTTGCCAAGATAAAGAAGTTCGCGATATATTGTCGTTTACTTACGATCGTATACACTACACATACATATATGTATGTATGCATGTATATACATATATATACGTATATATATGTATATGGGTATATATACACACACATATATATACCCATACATATATATATATATATATATATATATATATATATACTTAGATATGTGTATATTATATACGCACAGCACATTTAGAATCGTGTTATGTTTTATCCAGCACTCTCAGCCAATAATCTCCTTTGTATCAATTCGTTTTCCTTTCAATTTCTTTCACATTCTTTAAAGTAGACATTTTTTGAAAACAAATCTTTATTAATTTTTCCGTGAAAAATTAGAAAATAATAAATAAGTAGAGAGAGAAAGAGAAAGATATATATATATATATATATATATATATATATATATATAGAGAGAGAGAGAGAGAGATGTGAATACATATGTGTAAGACGGTAAAGAAGAAAGAAAAATTGCATAGATAAGGAGATCAATGTCTCGATTGTGGGATAGAACTATGGTTTTAAACTGACGTCATTTCTCTCTCTCCCTCTCTCTCTCTCTCTCTCTCTATCTATCTCTCTATCTCTCTATCTCTATGTTTCTTTCTTATTTCTTCTTCATATATATATATATATATATATATATATATATATATATATTCCAATTCTGCTGACCGGAAAAAGTGTAAAACTTATTCGATGAAATAGTTCTTTTGCTATATATATATATATATATATATATATATATATATATATATATATATATATATATATTCTTGGTAGGAAATAGGAAGACTTGGAGTAAATGTAAAGAGAGTAGGGATAAATTGTTTCATAGGTTTTATTCAAAGTGGCCCCTCATTTTATTTTACTTATGAAAGATGTCAAAAGAGATATTGGTATAAGATGGAAGGTGGTATGAAGATTGAATAAAAAAGAAAAAGAAAAAAAAAGAAAGAAAATCAAAGATAAAATAAAATAAAATGAAAGAAGAAGAAAAGAATGGGAAAGAAAAAAGAAGAAGTATATGCAGACGACAATGTAATCGCGAATTCGTTCAAAAATTTTCAAGGTACGCAAGGGAGGAGAAAGCCTTTAAACGCGCACGTCCTTTATCCCCTTCTTCTCTTCTCTTACATACACGGTGTCTCACCCTCGAAAAGTTTACAGTTCGGTCGCAAGTCAGTTCCCTGAGGTGATTCTTTCGAAAAGGATAAAAAAAGAAAAAAAAAGGAAAAAAAGAAACCAAGGAAAAGTTGATCGTTCTTTTTCGGAGACATTTTCGTCCCTCGAACGTCATTTTCGGCTCGCAGTTTTCGTCGTTTGCAAAATTAAGAGTAACGAAAAGAGAATAAAGGAAGGGAAAGAAAAGAAAATGAGAAAAAGAATAGAAATTAGAAAAACCTGTGGGATTCCTTCGATTGAGGATAATCGATGTTTTTTTTCTTTTTAACTTTTTTATTTTTTTTTTTTTTAATATCACCCAAGAACTTTCGGGTCCCGCTTAGAAACTTTTCGTCCACCCCGTACGTCGTACAAACGTTTGCGTATACCTTCATCTTTCTGTTCCTTTTTTCTTTTTTTTTTTTGGGAATCTTTCGATCTCGCGTTTATCCAAGCTGTTTTCTTTATTTTCGACGACAGATGGAACGACGTACTTACAAGGACACGCACAGACGCTCTCCCTCTTCATACACACATGCACAAACACACATACAGATGCATACATAGACAGATACAGACAGAGATAGAAAAGGTACGTACAAAGTGTTAGAGAAAAGCTTAGGAAACACAGGGAATTTTATTTATAGTGTTTCTTCTCCCTATTTCTAAGGAGGATATTTTGATAAATCATGAAAACGAAGGAGAAAGATGGATGGACGGAGGAGGACATAGATATACTTTTTTTCTGTGATATTCATGAAAAAAAAAAAAGAAGAAAAAAATACTACAATTGACATTTCTTTTATTCGCACATACATAGTTTAACTCGAAATTAGTTGGACGATTACGTTCGATTGGTTAAAATCATTTTACATTTTTATTTATTTATTTTTGTTTTTCAACTATAAAATTCACGTAATATCGTTTAATCCCAGTGCAAAATTCGTCTAACTTCAAAGTCAAATATCAATATGTTTCTGTTTGTTAAGTTTAATTTTTATTTCATATCTTTCCCGATAAAATTCATTTCTGTTTTATAATCGAAAATTGTTATTGCTTTTGCCAAACATGAGTTATACTACGTACGCATATACGTATATAAATTGTATGATATAAATACATTTTACTATGCCATAAGAGAGGAGAGTTTTATATTGGATAATAAATTATTATCATTCGTTTGAAACGCGAAATTACATCGTGTGATAATTCACGCTTTATAGCGTAAAGTATACATGATCGTTTTGTTTTCTATTTTTTCTTTTTTTTTCTTTTTTTCTTTTTATCGACGTAACGACGATAAGAAAAAAAAAAAAAATCAATAAATAAATAAATAAAAATATAACAGTCGAAACGAAAGCTGAAACAAAAAAGATTTGATCGTATTGATTGAAAGAAAAGAAAAAAGAAAAAAAAAATATAATTTATCAGTCGACGTTGACCATATAACGTGATCGAATCTTTTTCTAACACGTATTGTCCGTCTATCTCTGTCTTCGTAAACCCTTAGAGTATCGATACGTATTAGATGTTTAGGATAGTACGAGTTCGTACCCTGTACAACGCGTTTCATTCGGTTTAATTTGTGTATCGATTCGAAGAAAGGCTAGGATACAACAGTAGCACCAGCAGAACAAGGGCAAATAACAAGCGACTACTATACCCTTTGACTTTTACTCGACTCTCCTCGACGGTCAATTAATTTTAGGCTCACCTAGGATATTCGATTTCGCTTTATATTCGAGATTGTTTATCGACTTTCACTCACGATAGAAATCTCCTAGGAAAAAAAATGTAATCTCGATCGACGTTTATGATAGACGAAGAGATAGAGAGAGGTAGAAGGAAAGAAAGAGAGAGAGAGAGAGAGAGAGAGAGAGAGAGAGAGAGAGAGAGAGAGAGAAGGGAACAAGAAGTTAAAATCAAAACAAAAATCAAAATGTACGTAGCGTACAACAATCATTTATATACGGATTATAGAATTGTTCATACTTCATATTTGATGATCATCGAGAATTCTACTTTCTAAATTTGTCTTTTAGTTTCACCCTTCGTATCTTTCTCTTTTATTTTGCTCTATATTTTTTCATTTTTCTCTCGAAATTGAAATCTTCAGTTCGTATGTCACCAAAAAAAAAAAAAAAAAAAGAAAAAAAATACAAAAAAAAGGAGAGGAAAAAGAAATAAAACTCTCGATTTATACGATACCTTCTATGAAGCGTACTTCCAATTTTCTTTTTTTGCTTTTTTTTTGTTCTCCAAATTGAACTCAAGTTCATGGTAAAAACAAAAATAAAAAAGAAGAGAACAAAATAAAATATACATCTCAATTTGGATGATAGCTCTTCTGAATCTCTTTGTTTAGCGAAAACGAAAATCGTACCTTCTATAAAATTCACTTTCAATTTTTTTTTTGTTCTCGAAATTGAACTCAAGCTGATGGTAAAAATAAAAATAAAAAAGAAAAGAACAAAATAAAATATCACTCTCAATTTGGATGATACCGCTTCTGAATCTCTTCGTTTAGTTCAATCGAAAATTGTACCCATTAAATTTCACTTTCAATTTTTTGATTAAAAAAAAAAAAAAAAAAAAAAAGAAGAGCGAGAGAAAATAGAAAATCAATAAAACTCGATTTGATTTTTAAATTTTTTCATGTCTTTTGTTTAACGAGGTCGAAAATTATACCTTTTGAATTTCACTTTTATATATATATATATATATATATATATATATATATATATATATATATATATATATATATATAACAAAAAAAAAAAAAAAGAAAAAGAAGACCTCTCGATTTGGATCTTACATTTCCTAATATCTTTGATATCTCAATTTCTTTGAAGCGATTGTCAATTTTTGTTCCTTCCTTTCCTTGTCCTTTACTTTCCTTCTCTTTTTTATTTTTCATTGAAATTAAATGAGCATTTCAATATTAAAGGAAGAGAAATCGAATGAAGTCGTTCAAAGTTAGAGAAAAATTCGAAGTTTATCTCGTGAAGGTCCAAAAGGAAAATCTTCTTTTTCTTCTATTTCTTATTTTTTTCTTGTTTTTCTTCTTCTTCTTACTCATCTCCTTCTTCTTCTTATTCTTCTTCGAAAAGCTTCATGGTATCATTAGGAACATTGCTTCGACACCGACGCTATTGTTGTGTCACTCCTCCATAAGGAGAGGACTATGGAAAAGAGGAGGAAACCATTTCCTCGGAATGTGTCGCTTTCCCCGTTAAAGGGAATCATTGAAAAAGGTCATTCTAGTTGGAATAGAACTCAACGCTACCTGGCGTAGGCGTAACGATTAGATGAAACCATCACCGCGTTGAACAATTCCTATTTCCTTACATCTTTCAGTTCTAACGCTGTAAAAGTAATTTCGTACGGGATAGATATTACGGTTGAGATATTTAATAAGATTAAAAAGAATATGTCTAATTCATTTCTAATTCCATCTCAACGTTACTTTTTCTCCCTGTCTTCTTCTTTTTTTTATTTGTCCTTTTTTTTTCTTTTCTTTCCTATTTAAAAGCTTTGTAAATGCTGCTGCGAATTATTAAACGAATGTGTAAATATCGTTCTTTATCTCTTCACACATACACACGTATATATATATATATCTTTCTAATCTGTATTTTCTATGTCTATTCTTTGTTGTTTTTTCTTTTTGTCTATTTTTTTTTTCAAATAAACATTCTAATAAAACATCAAAGTATATTACACTTTGATTTCGTTTTATTCATTATTATAAATTATTAAATGAATATAAAAATCGTTCGTTCTTTCTTTCTAATCTCTCTCTCTCTCTCTCTCTCTCTCTCTCTCTCTCTCTCTCTATCTATCTATCTATCTATCTGTAATATTTAATCTAATCAATCAATTGTCTCTGTCATCTAATTTTCAAATAACAATTCGTACTAACCATCTCATCAATTTAATCATTCTCTTCCTATCTTTATTAATATTTAACTTGTAAAAGACTGTATATATTTGGTCCAACAGAAAAAAAGAAAGAAAATATATATATATATATATATATATATATATATATATATATATATATATATATATTACTTCTAATTATTACTTCTGTCTGTCTAGTCTGAATGTAGATAAATGTACGATAAGAATAAGAAGTGAATGATACCTACATACTCTCGTTTCGATAAGAGAAACTCACTTGTCTGCCGACGATGTCCAATGAATATCCTCGAAAATACTATTTTCGCTCTTTTCGTGGGCGCCAGTAGTCGAATCCGGAAGGAGAGTTTAGTTTCGAGGACGAGGTTGAAAGGTCGATCGATATATGTACCTGCACGAACTCTTCTACCCCCCCTCCTTTTCTCCCTCTCTCTCTCTCTCTCTCTCTCTCTCTCTTTTTCTCTCTCAAAACGAGAAGCCCAAACGTTACTTTCTTCGAAGGTAGTATCACCAGGAGATTCGGTCGGTGGGTGTAATGCCTACGGGTTAAAGCAAGAACTCGTTCGATCTTTTGCCTTTTACTAACGGAAGAGCTTGAAAACATAGAAAGGGATGGTTAACAGAGAAAGGAGGAGGAGGAGGAGGAGGAAAGAGAGAGAGAGAGAGAGAGAGAGAGAGAGAGAGAGAGAGAGAGAGAGAAGTTAAAGGTCAGGAGCAAGACCACCAATTTTATATCGATTTACATTCCTTCGGTTTACTCTCGGTTCGGATAAAGAATTATTTTATCCTTTTTGTTTCGTTTTTTTTTTGTTTTTTTTTTTTTTTTTATGTTTCTTCTTTTTTTTTTTCGATAAATGTTACCCGATACAAAATTTACGATCGCGTTGTAAAACAATTCAGAGGTATTTTTTTCACTTTTTTCTTTCTTTTTTTCAATATTTTCAGAAAACAAAAAAAGAAAAAGGCAA
>OU427003.1:4079344-4104344 GCA_911387935.1 Dolichovespula saxonica | reverse complement strand
TGGATATACGCATTATAAGCTCTCGGAACTTTTAAAAGGTTTCCACGTATCTCGTTGAGCTTTTATCGTTTTTTCCCGAGTAAAAAAAAAGTTAAGTAATATTATTTTTCAATTTTAATTCGACCCTTTCTTTTTTCTATGTCTCTCTCTCCCTCTCTCTCTCCCTCTCTCTCTCTCTCTCCTGATTTAATCGAATATTCAAATATCTTTTTAATTATCGTCATCATCATGATTATTATTATTATTATTTTTTATCAATATTATTATCATTATTACTGTAAGTATTATTTTCATGGTCGTTATAATATTTTCTCTTTGTTTTTTTTTTTAGTTTTCTTTTTATTAAAAAATTAATTGTATAAAATTCATTGAAATATATATATATATATAAAGGTTTGTCTCGAGTCGATCGTATCGTTTTGATTTGGTTTCGTTTATCGATTAAGCAAATCGAAAATTTGTCAAAAAAAAAAGAAACAAAACGAAACAAAAGAAAGAAAAGAAAAAAAGAAAAATATTGAAATAACGTTCGTGTCCGATCGGTCAACAAGGAGAAACGATAAAAGCGTCGCGAATAAGTCTTCCCTCGAGATTTCCTTGAGCTTGGAGTAAAGCTTGTTAAAAGCTCAAACGGGTGGTGGGCGGAAAGGGTGGGGCGGGGAGGGGGAGTGAGGAGATACCTTTCAAACGGTTTTAAAGAATCTCTCGATTCGAGTGTGTGTCTCTCTAGGTGTTTCTATCCATAAACGAGATATTAGATATTCATCGTGGGCGGAGTTCGAAAGTTTCGCCAATTTGTGATAGTCTTTTTTTTTTTTTTTTAAATAAATGCAAAAAGAAATAATAAAGAATTAATTGTTTACTTTTTTATTTTATCTTTACCCAAAGGTAATAATAATGATAATAATAATAACAATAATAATAATAAAAAGATAAACAAAACAAGTATATAAAGTAAATAAGTAAATAAGTAAATAGATGGATAGATAGATATATAAATAAATAGATAGAAAGAAAGATAGATAGATAGATAGGTAGGTAGATAGATAAATAAATAAATACGAAGTGAGACTGACGCGAATGGATCAAAGTTAAGTAAAGTAAATCTCGTTAAAATGACTAAGTACGTACTTATCTGAAAATCCAATAGGAAAGTTGCAAGAAAAACAAAACAAATTATATAAGATAGATAAACAGATAGTTAGACAGATAGGTAGATAGATAGATAGATAGATAGATAGAGAGAGAGAGAGAGAGAGAGAGAGAGAGAGAGAGAGAGAGAGAGAGAGAGAGAGAGAGAGAGATTAAACTAGATTTTGTGTAAGCATAACATCGAAGACCAAACGTGCGGTGGTTACAGTCGTGACGTATCGTCGGCCTTGAATTCCAAGTAGATCGACTACTGCACACACACACACACACACACACAAACACACGTTCGAGACGTTGCTATTGTTGTTCAAGGCCATTTTACAGCCACTATATGTATCAATAAACTTTGTATAACTCTTGTGTTTGATGTTTCCACGAAAGGAACGCCGTTCACGATTGATGACCCCTTTTAATGTAGTCTCGATTATTTCGATATCGATTTTTATTTGATACAAGAGAAAAAAGAGAAAAAGATTTTCGAAATAAATAAAATTTTCATGTTTTTCGACGAAAGTACAAAAATATAAATCGCACATACGTTAGATCAAACGCGAGTCAATTAATTTTTTGCCTATTACAACGGGTTCTAACTGTGTGTGCGTATGTGTACTTGTTAAAAAATATATAAATATAAATATACATATACATATACATATACATATACATATACATATACATATACATATACATATACATATACATATACATATACATATACGTATACATATACATATACATATACATATACGTATACATATACATATACATATACATATCATATACATATACATATACATATACATATACATATACATATACATATACATACATATATATATATATATATATATATATATATATATATATATATATATAATCCTGAATACGTTGTTCGATAAAAGAAAGGAAAAAATAAAAAGGATAAAAATAAATAAAAAAAGAAAAAAAATGTCTCGTCAAAGTCGCGCGAATCGTCGGATTTTTATTCTTTCTTTTTTTTTTTTCTATCCAAATACCTCACGAATTAATCATTCTTCGACATTGTACTCTAATACGTTATTTTTCTTTTCCCTTTTTTTTTTTCTTTTTAAATTCAGAACGGGTGCAGGTGGAATGAGTTCGTACAAAAGAAAAAAAGAAAAAAGAAAAAGAAGAAAAATAAAAAAGAGGAAAAAGAAAAGAGGCGATCGTGAAAAAAAAATTTTCCTTCCCTTCTCCCACCCTTGAAATAACATCTAAATCTTTATTCCCTATAAATTTTTTCATTTCTTCTTCTTCTTTTTCTTCTTCATCTTCTTCTTCTTCTTCCTCTTCCTCTTCCTCTTCCATAAAACGAAAAATAACGGGGATATTTGAGATGATAACATTAATGACTCCTTCTGTATTATACCTGTATGTATGTATGTATGTATGTATGTATGTACGTACGTAAGTATGTATGTATGCGTTTAGTATATACGTATATATATAAAATATTGAATAGAACGCGGGGGGGGGGAGGGATGCTGAGGGTTGGGCGGCGACGGAGATGCAAGGGGTGAAACAAACGTATCGAATTATTCTTTTCCGCGGAATACGCAATGCGCAGATGAACGTTATTACTAGGGTTGCTTCGTCTTTTAAAAGTCGGCTTTTTAGCGGGAAAACTTGAAGCATCGATCGTACGGATGAACTACTTTTATTCGCTTTGGCACGACCTTAGAACGTTATTAGAATCATCATCATCATCATTATCATCATCATCATCATCATTATTATTATTATTATTATTATTATTATTATTATTACTATTATTGTTATTATTATTCTTTCTATTCATTATTCAATATTCGTCATTATCATCATTATTATTGATTATTATTATTGAATCACAATCGTCATTATTATTATAGTTATTATTATTATTATTATTATTATTATTATTTTAAGAGATTGTCGATTGAAAATACGATGGGAGTCAAAAAATTATGGAAGTAAATTTTCAACTTTTTCTTTTTCCTTTTTTATTTATTAATTTGTTCGTTCGTTCGGTTGTTTATTTTTTCTCTTTTCTTTTCGTTTCTTTTTTTCTTTCTTCCTGTTTGGAAAAAGGTAATGTACTGACGAACACGGGAAATCTCTTTTTCGACGGAAGTTTCGAGAAAAGTACGAAAGTTAGTTTCTCTCGATCTCGATCATTTCCTTTCCTAACCTTACAAATTCGTAATACCGAGATATTTCATCCAGTTATAAGGGTCTCATATCGCACGGTACATCGCATCGTCCATAGAAACATTTCGTTCGTGTACATACGTGGTATACATACATACATACATACATACATACATACATACATACATACATACGTACTTACGTACAGACATACATACGTTGTTTATCAGTTGATCCATTCGCTCGTATACACATACAAACATACGTTCGTTCATTCGTCTCGCGAGCACGAAACGTTTGTTACGTAAAATAACAAAATTTTCGTTTTTCACGATAGCTATAGTAACTCCTTACTCGTCTCCCATCTCTCGCCTATATTTATTTATTCTCGTTCTTTTTTTTTTATTTTTTATTTTTTTCGTTGTTGTTACAGAAAGAGGAAGAGGAAGAGGTAGAGGAAAAACGATCGCTGGAAGGAGAAAGTGAAATCCGAGTGTTTCGATTCGGATCTTGATAGATCGAAGAAGGAGAGAGAGAGAGAGAGAGAGAGAGAAAGAAGAATAGGATACCTCACGTCCGAGATTAATACGACGGGTATCTAAATAAGAAGAAAATAATAATAATAATAAAAATAATAATTTAAAGAAGAGGAAGAAGAAGCAAATAAGAAGAGGATAAAGTAGAAGAAGAAAAGAGGGAATAGAGAGAGAAAGAAAGAAAAAAGAGTTTTGGAGTTTAGTGAGCCCGAGGAGGAGGCGACGGGGGGGGGATCTGAGGGGAGGGGAGGGGGCGCGCGCGCGCGCGCGCGTGCGTGCGTGAGTGGGGAGGTGAATTAATTTGATAATAGTAGTAGTCGGAGTATATAGGATAAGTCGGATCGGAAAGATGTGATCGTTTGAAAGCGGGCCGGTCTCTAGGAGAGAGAGAGAGAGAGAGAGAGAGAAAGAGAAAGAGAAAGAGAAAGAGAAAGAGAGAGAAAGAGAGAAAGAGAGAAAGAGAGAAAGAGAGAGAGAAGAGAGACTTCTCCGGGCGGCTTCCTCACTGGCGAGGGATGTCCTCCTCCGCGGGCACGAGTTGCACGGACGCCGAGGAGGACGCCGAGGATGTGGAGAACGAGGTCGTTGGAACGAGGCCCGCTTCGTTTGCCCGTTATCCGTGGTCATCGCCGTCGTCATTATCACCATCGACACCATCGTCGTTTGAATCGAGGAGAAGAAGAAGAGGAAGACCAGCAACAGCAACAGCACCAGCAACAGGAGGAGCATCAGCAGCAGCAACAGCAGCAGCACCAACATCAGCAGCAGCACCAACAGCAACAGCAGCAGCAGCGACTAAGCAGCAGCAGCAGCAGCAGTCATCGTCGTCGTCATCATCATCATCATCATCATCATCATCACCGTCGTCTCTCATATCATCGGTTTCATCGTCCGCGCCGTTCACGTTCCCGTTCTCGTCTTCGTTTACGTTATCGCGTAATAAATCTTCATCATCATCATCATCATCATCATCATCATCATCTTCTTCTTCTTCTTCATCATCGTCGTCATCCACCTCGTTATCATCACCAACGTCCCTATCAACTTCCACGGCCAGCATTAACGATAGCTCGGCCGATCGCTTGGAAGGATTGCGGTTAGATGGGTCAGTGCTCATCATCATTGGCACGTATCCATCAAAGGGACAACACCAGGAGGACTATATCGGCGGGTTCTCGTTGCGAGCGTCGCTTAGGATTATCCAATAAGATTGAACTCGATTGTTGGCTCGCCTGTTTATACTTCTACTACTACTACTACTACTATTACGATTATTATAATTACTACTACTACTACTACTACTACTACTACTTCTACTATAACTATTGCTACTTCTACTACTACTGCTGCTGCTGCTACTATTACTACTACTACTACTACTACCTCTACTTCTACTTCTACTTCTACTTCTACTTCTACTTCTACTTCTATTTCTACTATTACTGCTGCTGCTACTACTACTACTACTACTATTACTACTACTTCATCGTTACCCTCTATCGTCATTCCCATTATATTCTTTATCCATCAAAATCCCCTTTGCTTATCCAATCGATCATTGTCCTCGTCATCGACGAGACTACTTCCTTCCTTGTCGTCTTGGGCCAGAGAAGTGGGCCGAAGGTCATCGTACTTCTTCCATCGATCGATCTCTACCTTATCCTCCTTTCTTCTTCTTCCACTTCTTCTTCTTCTTCTTCTTCTTCTTCTTCTTCTTCTTCTTCTTCTTCCTTCTTTTTCTTCTTCTTCTTCTTCTTCTTTTTCTTCTTCTTCCTCCTCCTCCTCCTCCCCTCCTCATCTTTTATCTCGAATCTTTATATTCCCGTTTCCTCGTTAAAAAAGAAGGGACAATTAACGGACGGCCAATCGCATTTAATTTTCGGCAATACTGCGATGTCACGTGGGAGGGAGACTATCTTCAGGTGACGAAAGAAGCGTCCCACGTTTTCCTCTATTTTCCTATTATCTTTCTTACCTCCCCCCCTCCTCACATCTTCCGCCATCACCCAATCCCTCGTCCTTATCCTCTACGATCATAACCACCACCCCTACCCTCTGGAACCACTTTCTCCCTCCGCGCCCTATTATTCCTCGAATTTATTATTCCCCATCCTCCCACCCACCCACTCCTCCCCTCCCCCTCCGATCCCCTAAACGTCGATCGTCGATTACGCGGTTGTAAATAAAATTACGTCGGATATCTATCTCTCTCTCTCTCGATGGTGGTGGTGTGGTGGTGGTGGTGGTGGTGGTGGTGGTGATTCGGCTAGCGGCGATGATGACGATGATGACGATGACGTTGATTATGATGACGATGCCGATGAAGATGACGATGACGATGACGATGCCGATGTCGGTGACGACGGTGATGATTGTAATTATAATTATTGTGGTGATCATGATGTTGATGTTGTTGATGATGATGTTGTTGATGTTGATGATGATGATGATAATGATGATGATGCTGATGATGATGATGATGATGACGACGACGATCGACATTCCTTTTGGGATATCGCGAGTGTACCATTAGTGGTGACGTGCGTGAACAAAGAAGGTAAAGGGTGAAAAAAAGTGAACGAGAGAGAGAGAGAGAGAGAGAGAGAGAGAGAGTGTGTGTGCGCGTGTGAGAGAGAGAGAGAAAGAGTAAAAGATAGAAGATAGAAAGAAAGGGAGGAAGGAAGGAAACAAGGAAGGAAGAAAAAAGGGCTGCTGCAATGCGGTGCTCAAGGTTACGGCTCGAGCACAACCTCGTCCTCGTCGTCATCGTTGTTGTCCTCTTTGTCCTCCTCCTCTTCGTCCTCCTCGTCGTCGCAGAGCCGAGCTCCTGATAGCCATCTCTCAGCGACCACGGTCCAGGATCGTTCAACGAAGAAAGGATGCCAGGGGGCCGTAGGGGCCTGGTAGCCCCCCAAAACACGTTCCTTGAGAACATTATTAGACGGAGCAGCAGTCAACGTGAGTCATATATTTATTAATATTAATGTTATTATTATCGTCGTCATCATTATTATTATTATTATTATTATTATTAAGTAAATTGGGACTAACGTTTCTTTGTTTTATTTATTTATTTATATATTTATTTATTTATTTATTTCTTATTTCTTTTCCATTCTTTATACACCAAGGTCTGTAAAGTGTATTCGGTGCAGCATTAATATAGATAGTATTCAGAATTTATCTGGGGCATTTATATTGTGTACAAGAAATATCTGCATTTTGTTTTATGGAAGATCCGTATTAATAATAGTATATAATATTAATAATTATTATTATATTAATAATAATAATAATAATAATAATAATAATAATAATAATAATAATAATAATAATAATAATAATAATAATGATAATGATATAATTTTTACTATAATTTTAATCTAATTTTTGGAAAAAATCTCGATGAACATTTCGCAGTATTAATAATAATAATAATTATTATTATTCTTTAATAAATTAAATTATTGTATATCAAGTTCCATTTAAAGAAGAAAAATTAGAACGCGATTTTCTCGAGTAAATTTTTGGAAGAGTGCAACGTTCGAAATAATTCGATGCACGTTTGGGATTCTTGAGACGAGCGCGAAGAGGATCGAGAGATCTCTTCAATTTTTTCTTTTTTCTGCCACGTGCTAATTTTATTTTTTAATACCGTCGGACCCGAAACGGCAGACAAGTTTTATTTTTAGGCCGACCGTGTATTAATTATAACACATAATGGGAATCGATATGGTGTCGTACGGGGGGGATAATCCTCACTTGTGGTTCACCGCAACGTGTACATATGTGTGTGGGTGTGTGTGTGTGTGTATGTATGTGTGCGCGCAATATAAAGAAGGGGAGGGACGAAGAGAGGGTTCGGAAGGTGGACAGAAGAAAGATGGAGAAAGAAAAGGAAGAGTTTTTTGCTCGTAGAGGGTAATCACTGACGCGAAAACAAAGTGCAATTTTAAATGCATCTTGTTTTACGAGGAGTATCTCTTCGAACCATGAAGAGCATCGTTGAATTGTGACTCGGTGAGGCGACGATGAAAATTCGAGCTTTGTGCGCGCGTTACTCTTTAATTTCCAAAAGAAAGGGAGAGCGAGAGAGAGAGAGAGAGAGAGAGAGAGAGAGAGAGAGAGAGAGAGAGAGAGAGGTATATCAATCGAGAGTCGTAAGTCAAAGATGAATAAATCTCATTCTCTCTTCATCTCGTTGTGAAGGAGTGAAACCAAGTGGATAAACGCTCATTAATCGAAATTAGACGAATTTTATACAGAGATAGATAGATAAATAGATAGAGAGAGAGAGAAAGAGAGAGAGAGAGAGAGAGAATGTGTCATTTCTTTTCGATATATTTTCGATCGACGATACTTTTATCATTCTTCTTTATTTCTCCTTTTTACTTTTCAATAAGAAATGAGATTATTATTTATTTAAATTAAAAAAAATATATATATATATTCATATATATATATATATGAAGAAGAACATTGTGGGTCGTCAAAATTTTTCATATAATTTTGTATAATTTTTATATAATTTTATGTAATAATTTTATATAGTTTTGTTTGTGTGTGTTTTTTTCATAGAAAATAATTTATTAATATCAGGTTTCTCGAAATATTTTTTTAATAAGACGATACTGATATTCTGTCTCTGTCTGTCTAATATGTCTGTCTCTCTCTCTTTTATATATATATTTATATATATATATATATATATATATAAGATAAATATATATATATCTTGAGAGAGGTTCGAATTTCTCTTATTTCCTTCCGATAAAAATTCGATAAGGATCGTTCTTAGATACGGCATCTTTTATTCGTACGATACAATAAGATACAGAGATTCACTATATAGGGGGCGGGGGGAGGGTATCGCTATAATTCAATAGGGGGGGGGGGGTAACACACATAGGTTATACTACGTATATGATATTTTACGATCGGAAACGTCGTAAAACAACAAATATTCTCCTTATTCGAGATCGCGTTAACTTCGAGAAATAAAATGGATGAAAAATAAAAGGCTTTTAGAAGAAGGCGCCAAATTTAAATCGTCGTCGTCGTCGTCGTCGTCGTCGTCGTCGTCGTCGTCGTCGTCGTCGAAGTTGTGCGGATGATTGGCCGAAGGGTTGATGCAGAAAATGGGTGAACTACTGAGGGATGGGGTGGAGAAGGGGGTAATAGGAATGAGAGGAGCAAGGGGGGAGGAGGAGGGGGTTTTAGAAGAGAGGAGCGTATCGGAAATGTTCTTGGCATTCGCTTCGTATTTATTCGCTCGAGGATATTCGAGAATACATTCTCGAAGCAGGAATTGCGAATCATACCGACCGACCGACCACTCACCGCGAATTCTATTATTTTCACGTCCATTTTCTGCGCTAACGTTTGGCCGAACCATACTCGAACTTCCATACACCAGATATTCAATCGTTATCCCACGGAATCGCGAATGGCGACGATCGATTTTTTGACTTTTTTGGCGAGGGGTATCGGCCCTTTGGTTAGGGGTTGAGGTTCAGGGGAGGATTGGGGGTCTTATTTTCATTAATTCTTTTTTTCTTTTTTTATTTCTCTTCATCTTTTCTCGTCGCAGATTTTCCTCCTCCTCCTATTTCTCCTCTTTCTCTTTATCTTTTTCTTTCCTTCTTCTTCTACTTCTTCTTCTTCTGTTTCCTTTTTTTTTTTGCTCTATCTTTTCTCGCTCCCCCCGTTAAAATACAAAATCTTCGGATTTTTCTCGACTTAGTCGACACTATTTTTTTTTTGTTTTGATTCATTTCTCGTTTGTTATTGTTTTCTTTTTTTTTTTTTTGTATTTTTTCTTTGTATTTTTTTTTTTTTTTTTTTTTTAAGAAAGAGGGAAAGAGAGAAGAAAGAGAAGTGAATTTTTTATTTCTCTCGAGGATACGTAAGCTTCGATTTTCTCTCTCTCTCTCTCTCTTTCTGTCTCTCTCGTTTTTTTCGTCGATGGTTATTCGAGAACCCAAGGGAGAAGTTCGACTTTCGTGTAATCGATAGACTTCCGGCAACGGAGAATGGATTTTTCTGAAGTAAGGACATTCTTAACAACGAAAGGGAGAAAGGAAAACGGCGACAGTGAGAAAGAGAAAGGACATACATAAAAAAAAAAAAAAAAAAAAAAAAAAAATTAAAAGAAAAAACAGAAAAGGAAATAGACGGAAAAGGAAGGAAAGAAAGAAAGAAGGGAAGAAAGATTTCGTTAATCGATCCACGAAGCGGAAGTGAGTGATTTTTATTAATTAGATACATACTCCGAAGGTTTCGGAGCGTACGAGAGGAAAAAAGATTTTTCGGCTCAGCCAAGCCCGTCATTCGAATATATTAAAAACGCCGTGAAACGAATTAAATTTTGTTACTCCTTCTTTGTCTCGCCTTAGCGCGTTTGATATTATTAATTGTGCAAAAAGAAACAGACAGAATATATATATATATATATATATATATATATATATATATTTTTTTTTTTTTAATATAAAACATTATATTATTTTCATACACATCATTGCGAAGAAACATACGGACACATACAAAAAGTATAAAAATATTTATATACAAGTGTCCCGATGATGCAATTGTTTTTTATTTACTTTTTCTATATATATATTTTTTTCTTTTTAATCTCATTATACGAAAGAACGAAAAACATTTTTGTTTTTTTTTTCCTTTTTCGGCGTCCGTACGTTTGTTCGCAACAATGTGTATAAAAAAAAATATAATGCTTTATATATATACTAGTCGATGTTTCTTTTTCCTTCTTCTTCTTCTTCTTTTTATTTTTTTGTTACTTTTTTTCCTCGAATCCCTTTTCTAATGAAAGATTACAGAAAATATTTCAATGGCGTGCATACGTTCGATCATACGATGTCCTTGATTGATTTCCTCGTTCATTTTTCTCCATTATTTATTTATTTCTATTTCTTTTTTCTCTCTTTCTTTTGTTTTCCTTTTATTTATTTATTCGTTCCCTATCTCTTTCGAAAGAAGGAAATAATGATAATTGATTGCGAGAGAGAAGAATGATAAAAGTAATAATTAAGAGAGTTACAGGCAGAGAGAGAAAGACAGACTGTGAAAAACAGACAAAGAGAGAGAGAGAGAGAGAGAGAGAGAGAGAGAGAGAGAGAGAGAGAGAGAAGGAGAGAGTGATGAGAGATGACGAGGGGGTGGGTGGGTGGGTGGGTAGTTGGGGACAAAAGGACGAGCGAAGAGATCAAATTAATGGGCATTGCCGCAAGGAATGTTTCCCTTTGAACAATTTCATTTCGCAATCAGAAATATAGTTATAAAGTTGAATATCTCGTCCATAATATAGGTTGGTAGAAAACAGGGGGTTCAAAGAAAGAGACAGAAAGAAAGGAGGATAGAAAGGAAAAATGAAATCTGATAAACGCGACAGTTTTCCGTTTTTTTCCTAACTCGACAAAGCTCGACTTTCGAGTATCCGGTTATGCAAATGATTTTTTCCATCTTCATCAGGAATACTGAAAATACGCTAGGCCATGCTTGAGGTCAAACGAGCTGCTAATCGATATACTGCACGCCGCGGTTCTATTTTCGATAGAGGATTAATTAAACGATGATTCATACTTTCCATCTCTCTTTCTCTCTCTCTCTCTCTCTCTCTCTCTCTGTCTCTTATTCTCTTTCTCTCTTTTGAACACTCAAACATATACGCAGAGAGGATCTCTGTAGAGAGAATAATATTTTATAATTATTAACTGTTGTCATAGATAGTTACGTAGAAGTGTAACCGACACGTTATACTTTTATGGTTTTCATTAAAAATCTTTTTCTTTTTTTTTTTCATTTTTATTACACAACAGTAGCAAATAATTTGGATCGATATACGTCGAGCTATCTTTTTTCTATATTTCTATAAGATATATATATATATATATATATATATATATATATATATATATATTTATATATTTATATATACAGGTAGAGTACATATTTCTATCACTAATAAAACATATGACTTCTGTTGATAATATTTACTTAACTTAAATTATCAAATATTCGCGAGATATAACATATTTTTAATCGAACAATAGTAATACTATTTTCTAATAAATGTTTTCTATGTTAGAATATTTTAATAAGAAAATAATATTTACATAAGCATGTATTATAAAGAAAGAAGGAGAGATAAAGAGAAAGAGAGAGAGAGAGAGAGAGAGAGAGAGAGAAAGAGAGAGACGGAGAGACAAACAGCTGTTATCATAGATACAGTCTAATCGCATTATAACGTAACTACAGTCTATGATATTGACATAATCCATAAAAACTTCGATCAATATAATTTACCTTATGGTAATATAATAATAATGATAATAACAATAATAATAAAAGATTTATTAAATTCATCGAGCTGTCCTTTTATTTTTTTTATGAATGTTTTCGCAAAGGCATGCACGTTCCTTTTTTCCTCCATCCTCCCGCCCGCCCTCCTCCCGTCCCATATCTCTCTCTTTATCTCTCTCCCTCTCCCTCTCCCTCTCTCTCTCTCTCTCTCTCTCTCTCTCTTTATTCTTCGAATCGTACGCGCTGAAATGCGGCAGGAATGAATTAACTAGTTCTAAGAGCTTGCTGCCAAGTGGTGGGGTCGTCACGTACAGCAGGAGATGCATAAATGCATAGACGCGTGCATCCCTCAACCCTTTTTCTTCTCTCTCTCTCTCTCTCTCTCTCTCTCTTTCTTTCTCTCTCTCTGTCTTCCTCTTTCTTTTTCTTCTTCCACACATACACACACACACACACACACATATATATATATACACACATACGTTAAAAGATGATCTTTGGTGGTGATGGTACGTACACGTCTCTCGTTGAAAAATGCTTGGAGAAAATTATGACCGGTCCTCTCTTTGGGGGAGGGGGGGAGGGAAGGGGACTGGTAAAAGCACGTCCTCTCGTGGTATTCGCTAGCGTAACTCCTTGAGATAAGAGGAGTATGTACGATGACGAAGGAGTTGCTACCACTTTTCGTGGGTGTACAAACAACACAACACAATACAACCATCCCTTCACATATCGTATTCTAGTTCCATTAAGTTAGTTGTATTTTGGTCTTACCGTTTTGCCATTTCTTGCCTACGACACGGCACTTCTTCTTCCGCGTATCATCATCCGTCTAAACCGTCTAAACCGTTTGAAACCGTCTCCGAGTGTCGTGGGTTTAAAGTATCGTTGGGTTCGTCGTTGGACAAAATTGTAATAAAATCCATTGTCTTATGAAAGAAGTTCTCGCCAAGAAGGACGAGAGATAGAGAGAGAGATAGAGAGATCATTGATCCTTTTTTAGGGACATTTTAAAGATCCACTTCATTTTAAAGATTCCAATTCTTTTTATATTTTTTTTTTTTTTTTTTTTTTATTAGATAACGTAACGGTAGATAAGATCCGAGATCGATCGTCGTAGTTGATCTCTCTTTCTACTTCTTTTTTCATTTTTTCGTTTTTCTTTGTCGTTTCTTTCTGTTTTTCCTTTTTTTTTTTTTTTTGTTTATGCGATCTCACATCGATCGTTCTCATAGAATTTAAATAGATATTTAAATGGATACTCGTGATCGTAAAATTACGCGGATCGTGTAATTTAATTAATTAATTGGCACGGATAAAAAAATTAATCGTTCGTCTACTTAAAGTGTCGCGAGGACGAGAGTTCTAATAAACTTTCGAAGGATACATCCAAAGATTGTTACTACGTCCATTTTCTCTCCGATTATTCGCGAATAACGAAAAGTTCGATAAGATTGAGATCGCTCGGAGTGGAGTTTAGTTTCTCTTTTCCCTTTTCCCCTTTTTTCTTTCTCTTTCTCTTTTTTTTTTTTTTTTTTTTTTTCTATCGAAGCGAATCAGATCCTCGTTGAGTACACTTACGATCGTACAATGAGTGTGAAACAAGAGATTAATTAATTGGTTCAAGGATCAAATTAAATTTCTTTTTTTTTTCAGTCCCTTTCAAAGAGTCGCGTTGAAAGGATCGATGATACTTAAAATAATCTAAGGATTAATTCCTTTTCCTTCTTTCTTTTTCGGATATAACGAAATGATGGAAGAGATCGAGATCGTTTGGAGTATTTAATCTGTTTTCTTGTTTTAGCTTCTTCTTCTTCTTCTTCATTTTCTTCGATCGTATCGATAGTATCTATCCATCGATAGTATCCAAAGATTATTTTCTTCGTTCTCTCTTATGTACCAGGAGATAATGAAAAGTTAGATAAGATTTAAGATCGTTTGGAGGGGAGAGGGTGGGTGGGTGGGGGGTAATCAAGTACTTAATCATTTTTTTTCTTTTCTCTCTCTCTCTCTCTTTTTCCTTATCGACGACGACGAGTCGGAGGCACGTCGAAATTTTTACGATCGTACGAGCAGGACGAAGCGAGTTTAATATAATTAATAATTGATCCCGAGAATTAAAATTGATCCTTTTACGTCTCCTTCAAGAGTTCACACACGGTTAAGGGATTTATCGATCTTCGAGGATACGAAAAGAGATTAACGAAAAAGTGTAGATAATTTCGAGATCCTTCGGAGTGTGTTTAATCCATTCCTTCTTTCGTTTATTTAAGTCTTTCTTCTTTTCTTTTTTCTCCTTGGACGATCTCGTCGTTGGTTTCCCTATCCACAGAGTATCCGAAGATCATTCTTCGTTTTCTTTTTTCCTCACTTTTAAGTTGACAAAAGATAATATTGAGATTTTTTTTGGAGTAGTGGGTAAATAAGTAAGTACTCAATCATTATTTTTTTTTCTTTCCTTCTTATCGACCAGTTACATTTTTTATCGGGATGCTTTCGATTCTGCGAGGAGGGTGAAACGAATTGATCGATTAATCGATTGATTAATTCAATGGCGAAACGAAAAAAAATTAAGAGCGACGATGAGAGATGATATTGAGATTGATAACAATTAGTATAATATTAAGATTATTCGTTTTATTTTTTTATTTCTTTTTATAATAAAAAATAAGATGGAGATCGTTTAGATCGCTCAATTCTCTTTTCCCCCACCCCTGCTGATTCTATCGATGTTTTCTACAGAACTAGATTTTTTTTTTTTTTAATTCAGATTCTTCCGATCTTAAGAGTCGGCTGAATGAGCAATTAATTAATTAACTAATTAAAGAATTCAAAGGAATGCGTAATGAAGAACATTATGCTCTTTTATATATGTTTCTTTACAAAGTATGAAACGTACAAGTGCTTCTTTTTTTTTTTTTTTTTTTTAATACTACACTATAGAATTAACGTGATTTAAAAGAGAGAGAGAGAGAGAGAGAGAGAGAGAGAGAGTTTGTTACAGACCGTCGATGAAAGTAATTGTTTAATAATTATTTAATAACATCGAAAGTGCTTCACCGTTCTTTCTTCTCCTTTCATTTTTATTTACTTATTTATTTATTTATTTATTTTTATTTATTTATTCATTCGTTCAATTAATAAAGCGAGCGCGTAAAAGAGAGTACATTAGTCAGAATGTCAGGGAAGAAAAGAAAAAAAGAAAGGAAGACGGAGTGACAAGTTACAATGGGTTATTTCTTGTTGTCTCTTTTTGTGGTTTATTTTTGTTTTTTTCCTTGTTTAGTTAGTTATTTTTTTTTTTTTTTTATTTTCTTTATTTTTAATTTCTCTCACGTAATTACTTCGCTTAACGAGCCCGATAAGAAAAACTGTTGTTGGTGTTATATCTCGTTTGGAAAGTCGGATCGGTTAATTTTTTTTCTTTTATTTTCATTTTTTTTTTTTCTGTTCCACGTTTGCAAAGATCACACTTCTCGTTTTTTTTTCTCTTCTCTATGCTCGCCAGTAAAACCCGAAGGAATTATCGTTTTTGATAACGAAGGGATTTAATAACGTCAGTGAGCGGTAGTATCGCTTTCGCAGCACGTTAATTAGAATAAAGCTTGAATTTCAGTTTATAATATGAGAAAAGGATTTCTTTCTCCCCCCTCTCCTCCGCTCTTACCCCGACCCATCTCTTCCTTTTCTTCCTTTTCTTTTCTTTTTTTCATGCCACTTTAAATTAATCGTTTTCTTTCGTGGTTATATTATCAGTATACGATAATAATATTTATAATAATATTTATTAGGTTTCATTATAATTATCTGGATAATATTCGAAATGAATTTCTTTTTCTCCCTATAAATATCTACGGGTAAAATTTTATAAATATTATATATATATATATATATATATTTAATTCCATTTAATTCCATTTCATACTTAATCATGTAGCAAATAATTGAAATAACGTTTTGTTTTTATAAATGTACCGGTTAATGTTGGGAATATTCTATTTTTTTATAACTAAAGTTCTTCTTTCTATAAAATATTTTACGATCTCGATACTCTACGAAACGATTGTATATAGTAATTTTTATTATTATTTTTTTTTTTTTTTATTATCTCTATGAAACATATTAAACGAAAGAGAATTAGATCCTTCTCGACATAAGAGATACTTATATCTAAACGTTAAAATTATCGGAACAGACAATGTGGATAATTATACGCGCGTCAGAGCTAAGGAGTCATGTCAGAACTGTCAAGTTTAAATCGTGGCACAACTTTCCAGTTCCGAATATATACTTGCATATTCTCTCTCTCTCTCTCTCTCTCTCTCTCTTTCTTTCTCTCTCTCTCTCTCTTTCTTTCTCTCTCTCTCTCTCTATATATATACCTCTCTTTTTCTCTTTTCTTAGTCATTCAACGTGGTATGTGTGGGAAAGCTATCGGTTAAAGGAAAATTCCATAGCTTAAAATCCCACTAAAACGGAATATAATCTTTCTATAGAAAATAATATGTATATATATATTTTATATTTTAATATATATAAGATATAATATAATATCAAGATATATTATATTATATATATAATTTTTTATTTTATTATATATATATATATATATATATGTATTTTAATATAAAAAAAATATATATATATTATTTTAAATATTTTATATAGCTATAATTGTAAAATAAAATAATTAAGAATATTCTGTAAGTTCGTAAAAAAAAAAAAAAAAAAAAACAAAAGAAAAGAAAAAGAAACAGTATTTATAAAAAGTAAGATAATCCAAATGTCATCCGTGCGCGTACACATTTCGTTTATTCTTTCACGTAACTTCATTTTTTGGTTTCGTTATATTTTCTTTTTTAAATTTATAATATTTATGCATATTACACATCGACCGTAGAATACAGATGATACGGATGAACTTTCTTCCATTCTTTTAATTTATATTCTAATTTTTCTCTTTCCTATTCTTTTTTTTGTTCTTCTTTTTTTTTTTTCTTTTTGTTTCAATAGCAAGTTCCATTCGTTCGTTGTATGATAAATCATGTTTTAAACGATGATAACTTTGGTTGCTAGCGAATTTCGATCAATAAACAACGTACGTACGTGTATCGATGCGGTCGTAGGATTCGATCTAGGTGGGTACTCTATCGTAATTGAAAATCACCGATCGAGGAGAACAATTAATCCGCGTCGAATTGACCAATGGCTAACTTAAATATATGTATATACATATATATAGTATGCATCGACGACAACAAGGGAGAAATCGAAAATGACGATTTAAATGTAATGATTTTTTTTCTTTCTCTTCCCCCCACCCCTCTAACTTCCAATTAACCAGATTTCATCAATCCCAGATTTTTCGCGCGAAGTTTATGAGGAAACGAGAAAAAAAAAACAAAAAAAAAATATTCAAACCACATTCTATATTCGATCAATCCAACGTACATATAAATTGCGTTGAATGCTCTTTGGGACAAAGTATTTCTTTCTATTTTTTTATTTTGTTTTATTTATTTTCTTTTTATTTTTTTATATCGTACACGTCACATTATATTGTACGATAATTGTATCTTTATTTTCTATTACTTAAGTAACAAGTAAGAGAGTTAAGGTATATATTATAAAAAAAAGAGAAAGAAAGAAAGGAAGGAAGAACAAAGACTTAGTTATATTGTACTTGATATTAGATAAAGTCCTAACGAAATAATAACGTAGAAATTTAATATATTGTCATATTGACACGCGAATCAGAGAATAAATAGAAAACATGTAATATATGAAAAGATTTTGTAGAAATATAATATATATTTATTATTTTCGTTTCGATGTATAACAAATTACGGCATAAGCCTGATCGAATCGAAATCAGGTTACGAAGATATATATATATATATATATATATATATATATATATATATATATATATATGTATGTATGTATGTATGTATATGTATATGTATATGTATATGTATATGTATACTGTTTATTCTAACAACCATACCCGAACCGTGTAGACGCGAAACAATGATGATTACACGTAGCCCAGGCTCTTACCATCGATTTGCATATTAATCATTTCCTGGCCGCGTACGTTTGCGCGTTCGTTGACTCGCAATTAAATGGAAACTCTCTCTCTATCTCTCTCTCTCTCTCTCTCTCTCTCTCTCTCTCTTTCTCTATCTATCTATCTATCTCTCTCTCTCTCTCTATTTTTCGTATGCATTCAAAAGGAACGCTATTCAATGATATGTGCAAAAAGGTTCTTTTTTTACGTGCCTTAACATCGCCGTTACACACAAAAGGAAAATTTTTCAAAAGAAGTTTAACCTTTATAAATCACTTTATTTTTTTCGTTCTTCTTCTTCTTTTTCTCTTTCTTCATATTTAAAAAGCGATAACATTCCGTTTGTTTCTTTTAAAAATACGTGCGGAAGGGAAAAAAAAAAGAGAGAAAAAGGAATGAAAAGTTGAATAGAAACAAAAAAAAAAAATTGTGATAGGTGCAAACGTGAGAATTAATCCTTCCTATCCATCTGCTACTCGATCTCTTTCTCTCTCTCTCTCTCTCTCTCTCTCTCTCTCTCTCTCTCTCTCTCTTTCTCTTTTTCTTTTCTTTTCTTTTTTTTTCTTTATTTCGAGTTCCGAATAAAACAAATATTTTTTCAAACGTTATGTATACATATATATATATATATTATTTTTTTACGTAGAATTTGTTGCTATTATATATTTAAAAATATATATATATATCATAATATATAGTATTATTGTATTATATACTAAACATAACTTAGACTTGAAGAAACGTTTAAAAAAAAGAAATACCAAAGAAAATTATTGTCAATCAAAGTCGAAAAAATTTCATGACGATTTGTTTCGAAAAAAAAAAGTTTAAAGCTATCGTTCTTCCGATATTATAATAATATTTTATCCTTGTTACGAGAGAACGTAGTAGAAATAATAATATCGTTCGCGTTGACTCGCCTACAAAAAGAAAAAAGAAAAGAAAGTACGAGATTTTATATTTAATCGATTAAAAGGAAGAAAGAAAAGAAAAAAAAAAATTTTACGTTTTATGGATTAAAGAAAAGAAAACTACAATATTTTTTTTTTGCCAAGGATAATTACCTTCAAAGATCAGAGAAATTAATAACGTTAGATCTGAAAATTAATAATATTATATCGGAAAATGAATGGAAATAGTAAAACTGAAAAGAAAAAAGAAAAAGAAAAATCAGGTACACGGAAGATAAGAAGAAAATTTTCGTACGTGTATAACGCGGTTATATTAAAATCGATTTATAAAGTAAATATGAACGAGTTATGTTATGTATAGGATGGGCCAACGAAAGTTGATTGGACGGATTTTCAAAATCGATTACACGCTTCTTCGATGGGAAATTTTTTTAAAATAGTTCTTTTTCCTTTATTTTTCTTCAAATCACAAAAAATTATACGAGCTAGAAACTTTTTGACTGATCTACTAAAAAAGAAAAAAAAAGAAAAAAATAAAAAGAAAAGAACCAGAAAAAAAATTTACTGACAAACGTAGTCGTTATTGCTAAAATCAGATGTTAGAGCTTGCATTTATTTCCCCCTTTTTTTTCCTCTTCTTTTTTCTTGCGAATAAAAAATACCTTCGACAAATTATATTCCAAAGCCTTCGAATAATTTTTACTATTATTTATCTATATATATTACCATTGCCGTTATTACTATCTTTGTCACCATTACGAGTTTGAAGAAGAAGAAGAAGAACAAGGAAAATAGATAAATAAATAAATAAATAAATATATGAGGAAAATAACCGAGTTCACGATACGAGAATTAATGAGTCAATTATTCCTACGCATTCGGCGACGTTTCTTTTATCTTAATTTCTTTGTTTTTTTTTTTTTTCAGGTAAGTTTTACAACGTATGAACGAGTAAACATTGTAACGATAATTTAATTTTATACACCCGTATCGCACAAATTATGAGAAACACGATGACACGTAAAGGTTAAAGATTATTTCGAACGTGCAAAGAAAAAATTAAAAAAAAAAAAGAAAAAAGGAAAAAATAGACAAATAAATAAATAAATAAATAAAAATGAAAGAATCCCAAACAAAGTCGATGGAAAAAGGGAAATGGTGTTTCGTATATGTTTTTGTAGGTACTACGAAATAATGTTTGTAGGTACATCGACAGCCGATGAAAAAGGAGAAATGTTAGGATTTTCCGAGGGCTATAAAGTCAAAGATTTTGATGGCTGACTTCCTTGCTTTCTTGCTTGCTTCCTTCCTTCCTTCGTTCCTTACTGGGCGATGCCTTTAGCAATGGAATTCTTAAGATCGCCCCTGGTACCTGCTTTTCACGTTAACGTATCGGTTTTTCAAAAAAAAGAAAAAAAAAAAGAAAAAGAAAATAAAGAAGAAATGGGATCTCCTTTACACGAGAAACGAGAGACTCGTGTCGTTCTCTCTCTCTCTCTCTCTCTCTCTCTCTTTTTTCTTTTTTTTTTTTTTTCTTTCCTTTGAAGCAAAAAGGATTCAAACGTTTGCTCGTTAGATTCGCCAACGGTCTCTGTGCGGTCGTAGCTTACGCGAGAATAAGTGGATCATCTTTGCTAAAAGTATGTTTTCTTTTTTTTATATCCTTCTTTTTTTTTATTTTTTTTTTTTTCTTGTTTTCTTTTTCTTAGTTCGCAGCCATATGCTCTCGGAGGATTTTCGTTATATTATCACTTTATTTTATCTTTTCTTTCCCTTGCAATTTTATCTTTCATTATTATTATTATTATCATACTCTTTTTTTTTTTTTTTAATCGTTCTCGTCGGATAATTCGAACGAAAGAATGAAAAGGAAAAATGAATGGTAAGAAAAATTTGTCGAGGATTCTTCTTTTTTTTTTTTTTAATCGGTATGCAAGTGCAATGTATGTATGAATGTATATAGGGTATATGTCATTTGAAATAATATGATAAAATATCATATAGTTGTTAGATTTTGAAAAAAAGTATATGTAATATTTATTATCAACGATTATTATTATTATTACTAAGTAACGATATATATATATATATATATACATATTAATAACGATTTTGTTCGGATTTTGTTGAGGATTGTCGTTGTTAGGATACGAAAAATTTATAATTTGTAAAATTTTATCAATCTTTTTCTTTTGTTCTTTTTTTTCAGAACGGAAATCGATTTACTGTAAGTATAACAAGAAAGTTGTGTAAAGAATATCAATGCGAATTCAATGAGTAACCCGGAGGGTATATACATTTTCATCGATATTACATCGAGTTATGGCTCTTTGAAGTTTAACAAACCGTATAATCAGAATAATGAGATCAGTCGTCCTGTAAACAACCGATATAATCGATGAATCGATCGATCGATATTCTTTTTCTTCTTTCTTTTTTTTTCTTTCATTGTTGTTCAATCATCCATTTAATTAATTTAACACTGTTCGTACATACATTTCTAAAATTGTAATTATTCGAAATTTGATAAACCACTCTTAAAATCTATATTAAATATATATTCATATATTTAATGTTATAATATTATATTTTACGTATATATATATATATATATATATATATATATATATATATATATATATATATATATAAATTATTTTGTACGGATTACGCGAGCGCGTAATACGTCCCATAAATAAATTACAAACTGTAACTCTATTATACTAAGGTCGGTCTTGCAAATCCAAGGTACCTTGCTTAACTGCACTGCACTGCACTCCACTCCACTGCACTGCACTGCACTGCACTGCACTGCAGTCGCACATATTACATGCTCATAGAAAGGTCGGAAGCAGCATTGTCTATGCATAGATAAAGTTGAATACCTCATTGCAAATGGTATGTAAAGCTACCTCAATTTAGTTCTTGTAAAATGCGACCTTGAAAATTCGTCCGACATCTCTATTTCTATCATAGTAAAATTGAAAAAGGACAAACAAACAAACAAAAAAAATAGTAGTCACTGGGAAGAGACATTCGACAAAAAAAAAAGAAATAACGTAAAAAAAGAAAAATGAAAAAAATACATCGAAGAGTGTAATTCAAGAGCCCTAAAAAGTCCTAGTGAACGATCGACCTCGAATCGAAAAATAACTATCGTCGATAGTTCCTCGACATGGTCGACAATTCGAGCGTGATAACAATTTAAACTTTTCTCGAGAAGCTATTAAATACGGACGTATTTGATGCAACTTCATTAAACTCGGTGGATGTTCGTTCGTTCACTCGTTTCGGCCAAGTGTAACGACACACACACATACACACGTATACATTTATACGGAACTTACCGATGCGCCGGTACTTAGAAAATCTACGAAGCGGTATAGATATCGTAAACCTCATTAAATTCATACGATTAGTTCGATTAGGGTTTATCATGTCCTAATATCATGCTCCGAACCATCTTTGCATTTATCACATTCTCTTTAATTTAGTTTGACGAAAATATTTTTTTTCCTCTCTTAATCTCACATCATTAATATAATATAATATAGTATATTTATATATGTATATATATATATTTATTTATTTATTTATTTGTTATAGAGTAGTATATGTATAATAGTAATTAAATAATAAAGTTTAATATTTCGACCGTTCGTTTGTAAAAGTTCCATTACATTTTGCTGTTTAATTTTAAATTAAAAATATACTTGATACATTATTGATTCGTTAATATTATTATATTTTATAAACACACATACACAAACACACACACATATATATATACATATATATATGAATATAATTTATTATATGTTTGACAAATTTTATTACATTAAAAAAATTAAAAACGAATTAATACTAATTAGAAAAGTAATTGTTATTTTGCGAGTAAAATATATTTCGACGTACTCGACTTACGCGTTAATTATTGATTAAAAAAAAAAAACATTTCAATTAATTAACTTCATTAAATCAATAAGATCATTTCAACGTAACACGTATCTAAATATATATATATATATATATATATATATATATATATATATATCAATGGTATGAGAAACGATAGTGAAATTCGATGCAATTAGTCGAACGATTGTTAAATAGAACTACGGAATGTTACGAAATAGTTTCGTTTATAGTCACATACGTTTACATCGTATGTGACAATGATCCATATTTTGACGAACGACAACAGAAGTTCGGAAATGGGTATGGAGGATAGAAATTTGAGGGGTTGGTAGTTGGGATGGTGGTTGGTGGTGACGAGAGATGCCTGCATGACACCGATAAATATTATTTTATCAGAGGTTGTTTCAGCGACCTGTACATCATTTCGATATATATCTACATATATATTCTATATATATATATATATACAGAATCGAAGTTTGTCGGGTTTTAATCGCTTCAATCGACGAACAAACAAAAATTTTCATGGTTACCATTCTCAGACAGATAGATGGATAGATATTTACTCAGATGAATATTTATTTATTTATTTATTTTTGCTTTTTATTACCATTGCAACGTAATGTAACTATGAAGTGTATTATGTATATCATACTATTATATATATATATATATATATATATATATATATATATATATATATATTCTTTTCTTTTCATTTTATCGCAAAACAAAAAGAAAATCGATTCTTATTTTTATGTGTTCTTTTTCTCCCTTTTTTTAGCTTTTTTGATGTTTTTGTTTTTTTTTTGTTCCTTTTTAAGAGAAAACCTTTAACGTCTAGCTATTACTAAAAGATATAATAAGTTACTTAGGCGTGTGTTTACTCTTTGGTAAGGGGTAGAGGAGATGGAATCGAGGTTCTTAGCCTTGAAAAAAAGGACAGTCTCAAGGACGTAATACTGTTTGCCTTTCGTATTTGATTTGAACGTCCGTCGTATTGGGCGTTGAAAATGGACTAATTGTTTAATTGCGATTAAAAGCCTATAAACGGCCAACGTTTATTAATAAATTTTATTTTATTAATTGAGACATGTCATGATGATGATGATAATAATAATTATTATTATTATGAATTATAATTAACGGTGTATCATTTACGATACATCTTCTCAAATACCTAATTGATACGTGAAATATTTATCAGTTCTCCCAATATTTGAACGATATTAATTTAAGGCGATAATAATTATTAATTAATTAAAGAACGGTATACGGGCTCGTTTTTCGTTATCGTATGGATTTTCCTCTCGATACAATTTTTCTCTTTTTTTTTTTCCTCCTCTTTTCTTTCATTATTTTTTTTTTTTTCTTTTCAGTCAAAGTCTCTCGCTTCATTGTCATTATATACGAATTCAGTGACAAATATATTCTGGGTGAAGGGAACGGGGGAAAAAAGCATTCATTTCATATAAACGAATGGTTATCTAATGAAACAAATTATTCGATAAATTCCATCGAGTTTGAATATTTCCTCGCTTTTATTTTATTTTTCTTCTCTTTTCTTTCCTCTCTCTCTCTCTCTCTCTCTCTCTCTCTCTCTCTCTCTCTCTCTCTCTCTCTCTCCTCTCTCTCTCTCCTCTCTATTTTATTTTTCATTCGACGATAGTTACGCATAATATTTAACGTTCGTTTAATGGAACGCATTATCACGGAATATTAAATTAGCGTCGTTATTATCGAGGGTGAATATTTTATCGTTTTTCACGATGTATTTATTTCCCGTGTTTTCGTTGGAACAATCCCGATGCGTTTGATCGCGCCCCCATAAAATGGCTCCGGTTCGAGCTACTTTAGACACACACACGCGCGCGCGTTATGTACACAATATATGTATGTATATAAACGACAGAGAGAGAGAGAGAGAGAGAGAGAGA
>OU427003.1:4069344-4074344 GCA_911387935.1 Dolichovespula saxonica | reverse complement strand
ATATACACAAATCTTTCACTTTAGCTTCCTGCTTCTTATTACCTCCATTCTGAAATCATGACGTTTGACTCTTATATCGTATCAGGATGAAAGACGATAAGAATAAAACGACATGCAAGAGATCGCATGGATACATCTTTTTATCGTACATACATACATACATACATACATACATACATACATACATACATACATACATACATACATACATATATACATACATACATAAAGAAGCTCGAAATTCGTAGATAAAGAAAGGAAGGAAGGAAGAAAGGAAGAAGGTATAGAATAGAACAAGATAGATAGATAGATAGATAGATAGATAGATAAAGAGGGAGAGAAAGAGAAAAAAAAAGAGAAAGAGAAAGAGAGAACTCGGAAGCAACGATGATGGTGATATTACTAAGAAGATCACGGCACTCGTGATACTTTCTCATTCATACGGTAGCAATCAATGGTTAAAGGCTCTACCTCGCGATATAGAGTCAATTGATGTCATTCACGTTCCGGCTCCATTATGTCTACGATAAAGGGATCGTCCGTTGTTCGGTTTTCCGTTTTCAACTACAAATCTAAAGATTCTATAAAAGAGAGAAAGAGAGAAAGAGAGGAAGAATTCTATTCGCCCTTTATCTATTCTCTAACGGATAGAGAAATTTCTCTATTGAGAAATATGTAGATATTATTCGTACAAGACGGACATATATATATATATATATATATATATATATATATATATATATATATATATATATACGTGAACACATATAAATATCTTATGTACGCACGAATGAGCGCTTTTATGTTACACATACGTTCATATACACAAATACGTATTTGCGTATTGCAAGAGATAGAAACGTGGCTTAAAATATATACTTTACATCTGCACCTACTTACATATATTACATAAGATTGAAGAACTATCGAACGGTTCCTTTTTTCTCTCTTTCCTCTTCATATCTCTCTCTCTCTCTCTCTCTCTCTCTCTCTCTTTTTTTTGTTCATACAACTAAATCACGTTAGTGATCACTGCAAAGGACGTTCATTCCACTGAGAATGATCCTACGAATTGGGGAATTTTTAAGGGAACTAAAAAAAATTACAAAAAAATAAGGGTAAGAGAGAAAGAGAGAGAGAGAGAGAGAGAGAGAGAGAGAGAGGGAAAGAGATTTAAAAAAAAAAACCCTGTGAACTAAATCTCCCGAAGCACCGATCAAACGTAAAAACTTTAGAATCTTGGAAATATCATACATACATACATATATATATATATATATATATATATATATATATATATATATATATATATATCTTTTTTTACAAAGTACGATTTATCATCAGTCCTCGCGAGAACAGCTAAAATCCTATCGGTAATATTCGTGAGAGGGAGTAAAGGAAGCGGGTAGGTAATTTGCCTTACGTCATCTTAACGACCTTCGATCGTTTTACAACGATATCTCGATGAAACAGACATACATACGTATTCGTTGAACGGCCGATATTGCGTCAATGCTTCTTACACTGAAATATTATATTCACTTCAAAGGGAATGGGAAAATATGATGTGTACATGTTATCGCCTGTATACATTTGTACAATATGTAATTGTGTACAGTTCCTACATCTTTTCTTTTTTTTTTTTTGTTTCGTTCTTTCGTTAACGATAATTATCATCGAAATGAAATTACTTTTTGTTATGATTAAGCGAAAAAAGAAAACAAAAAATTGAAAGAAATCGGACCAGCATGCTAATATTCGTTGCTCAATTTTATACAATTTATACTTAACTAACCGATAATTATATCGCCGGATGAAATTATTGTTTCTTTGTTAAATGATTTAAAAAAAAAAAAAAAAGGGACAAAAGAAAGACAAACATGTCCTATTAAAAAAGAAAAGAAGAACGAAATAAATGAAACGAAATAGAAAACAAAAATTATACGACGTCCGCGTGAAATTCTGTAAGATTCGTTACAAATAAAAAAAAAAAAAAAAAAAAAAAGTAAAAAAACTAAGAAGAAAAAGAAGAAGAAGATGAGTGGGATGTAAATCGGAAAGTAAAAAATTCATTCGCGGTTGGATTTACGGATGAAAGAAGCACCCTCCCCCCCAAACCCCTCGCTCCCCCTTTAAAATATAAATTAGAAAATAAGAACAATGGTGGATTAGGGTAAGATAAAGACTCGCGTTGGAAGGGAAAAGCGAGAAGAATCCCGCTCGGTTAAGAAGAAAGAAAACAAAGAAAGGAACGAAAGAACGAACGAAAAGTAAGAATAAAGGAAGGAAAAAAGGGTGAGGAAGAAACGGGAGGGAAAGGAGAAAACATTAAAATTTATTTTAAAGATCGGATGGTCGAATAGAGTTACGATCGAAAATCATGTACGTTGGTACGTACATATACGTACGTATGTACTCGCGGTTCCCGAACATTTCTCTTCTCATCGATCAAATCGAAAGAAGAAAAGAAGGAGGCAGGGAGGGGAAGGGACTTGGCCGATATCGGATAACCGATCATTCGTTACACGAAAGTGGTCCTCTCATGAAAGTGCATCCTCCGGATGCTGACGTAGCATGGTGATAAGAAAAAGAGAAAAAAGAGAGGAAGAAAAAGTGAACGAAGTAGAGTAAGAGAGAGAGAGAGAGAGAGAGAGAGAGAGAGAGAGAGAGAAGGGTGAAATAAGAAGTGAAAGAAGGAGAGAAAACAAAGAAAGAAGAAGAAAGGAATCGGATGGATGGATAGGGAACTAGTACGTACCACGGTCATTTTCACGATGTTAAAGTAGCGACCTTTTTGCTGGGTCATTGGGTCATATGTATTTCAACGGTTACGTGAAAAATGGCTGCGCATGGAGGTAGTACAAGCTTCGCGCGTTTACAATGCAAACTTCGACCCTCTCTAACCTCTCTCCTTCTCTCTCTTCTCTCTCTCTCTCTCTCTCTCTTTCGCTCTTTTACACACACACACACACACATATATATATATATATATATATATATATATATATATATACACATACACACATAAACGCACACAGATACGCGTACGCGCATACAAAATTTACTCGATAGAACGAACGTTAACTTTTAGTCGAAATTCGTCAAAAATAGTAATACTTAAAGATAAGAAATATATATATATATATATATATATACTACTCGTATATACGTACGATTGGTAGCTCGAGAAAAATCAAAATATCAAAAATCACCATATTGAAAAACGAGAGAGAGAGAGAGAGAGAGAGAGAGAGAGAGAGAGAGAGAGAGATGAAGATAAAGAAGGATATACATATATATACACATATACATACGTATATATTTAATTCGAGTATACATAAATGTTTGGTCGGTCGAGAAATCTGGGGAAATCTAATGAAATTTTTCTATAAGGGAAGAAAAAGTGAAACTATGAATACATATTTGTATATACATAAACACACGCGCACACGCGCACATATACGCGCTATATACTATATACACACCGTGATATATTTGTAACACTCTCGTCCGCGACGTAAAAGCCGATTCAGTTGAAAAGTTCTCTCACCGGGAAACGTGTGTCTCGCGAAAATGGTTACTGATAAGCTCGAATATCGTCGTTCCCACGAATTCAACGTATACGTTCTAGGGTCTACATATGTTTCTAGGTTAAACTTTCATGTAGATATAATTTCTGGTCCATGTGACGTCACGTCGATAAACTTCCCCATATCGAAATCACATTGCTTATTCGACGAACGGTGATCTCTTTTTCTACCTTATACTCTCTCTCTTTCTCTCTCTCTCTCTCTCTCTCTCTTATCACCGGAACAATTCAGAGGAAAAAGATGAAGTCAGTTCTATATAAACCCCCTCTCCCTCCCGGAGCCGATTTGTAAATGAAGTAAGTTGTACGCGAAACTCGAGAAACTTGTTTGATAAAAAAAAAAAAAAGAAATAAAAAAAAATAAAAAAGTTGAGAAGTTGATTCGAAGTAATCGTTTTAATGTAGTTTTATGTAGATGTATTTTTTACGTATGTACGCGTAACTCTCTCACTCTGTCTGTTTTCCTCCTTGCTTCCTTCACTCTTAGCTTTTCTGACCAAATTTATTTCCAGAAAATGGGAAAACCACGTTGGATCATTAATCGCAAAAGTGATCTATCTCGAAAATTCCCACTACTTTCCGGTTCGCATCCGGTCGATCGATCAAATTTATACAGTCACCGTATTTACAAAGACACGTACTACATACATTGTTATTCACATTCAAAACGTGTGTATTTGTGTATATATATATATATATATATATATATATATATATATATATATATATATATATATATAAGAATATATAAATGTGTATATACATACTTGTATATTCACAATGCGAATTTTACTCTATCAAGTTTCTCGTATACGTATACTTATTATGGGATGCATGTCGTCCACGTATATACATTGTATACGTATATTTAAACTAAAAGAGACAATACAAAATAAACGAGATAAAATAAAGTATAAAATGAACGTTGGAATCGGTTTTCCGATTTTTTCCTTTTGTCTACGAATATATTTTATCGAAATTCAAAACGGCCTCACAAAGAGACATAAGTTACGTTATTATTTTTAATATGTATATGTTTATTTATAGATATATTACATATTTTAATATATATATTTATGTATCTATTTATTCATACGTATCTTTTTTAATTATAATAATTTATTATTAGCGCGTGAGTGCGGGTGTAAATCCGTAACAATCGTGTTTACTATGATAACGAGTTTAAAAATGAAAATAACAAAGTTTGAAGGAGAAGTCAATTTTTTTAGGATGCATAGAATATAATCGAGGGGTGTGTATCAAAAGTACGAGAAGTTGTGACCGGCCCTTGTATCTGTTGAAATCGAAGGTAGAAGAGCAATATGAAAAAAAATTTAGGTCAGAGAGTGAAACTTGTGTGGGACTAGTTTTTATAAGAACTTGCAATTTGCATCGACAATACTCGAAACGA
>OU427003.1:4016844-4064344 GCA_911387935.1 Dolichovespula saxonica | reverse complement strand
CGCGAGAAAATCTAATTCATTGCGAACGATCGCTTCCGTGTTGATGTGCGAAGCAAAAAAAAAAAGAAAAAGGAAAAAGAAATAAATTTCAAATACTCACCGAATAAGAAATGAATAAAGAAGACCAAAAAGAGAAAAAAGAAAAGAAAAGAAAAGAGCGAAAGAAATATTACGTTTTGACCTTTATAATTGAAGAAGGTTACGTGTAGAGAGAGAGAGAGAGAGAGAGAGGGAGGGAGAGAGAGAAATTTTTTTTACATGCACTCTACATGTCTCTATAACTCAGAGCCGTGAAAATTTCTCTTAATTAAATTTTCTTGTAACTTCAAACATTTCCGAGATATTTGCTTGGGCATTTATAGATAGACACCTTCTTTCTGTGTGTGTGTATGTATATATATATATATATTTTATGTACACACACGCACACACATACACACATGTACATGTACATAATATTTCTTTTTTTTCTTTTACGTCCAACAATATTTACACTCGGAGCTTGCTCTCGTTCGATCATTGTAGTCACGTTCAGAGCGACGAGAATCTTGTATCGTGACCGTGAAACGTTTCGCTTCAATCGATTTAGAATATATATATATATATAAAGATAAAAATTATGCACGTGGTAATAATTTATACTACGAGGAAAAATAGAGAGAGAGAGAGAGAGAGATTGAGGGAGAAAAGAAAAATATATTCTTGAAAGTAAACTTTAGCGTGATAAGAAAAAAAGAATCAATCTTCTTTGTCAAACGATTAGTATCATAAATAGTGACTTCTAAATAATTGGCTATCAATCTTTCACGAATCACTTGAAAGAAAACGTAATATTAACGTATATGTACGTTCATATATGTATATATATATATAGGGTAGAACATTTAAATCGAAACACCTTAATATCTCCGTCATTTATGGTTTTATGGGAAAAAGTCCTTGGGATAAAGTTACACTATTTGAAGGGGGCCACGTGTAGAAGTAAGATGATATTTTATCTAAGGTCACTCCTACTCTCCTACTCTCCTTCTCTCTCTCTCTCTCTCTCTCTCTCTCTCTCTCTCTCTCCTTTTCTTTTTTTTTTTTTGAGAGAAATTTCGAGATATTTTTTTTTTTATATGGAATCATGTTCTTTGATGCATTAGTGATCGATGCAGCCTGACATTCTTTATAGAAAACGTATCGATAGAAGCACGTGTATTGAAAAATTAATTAATTAATTGAGAGACATTATAATATAAATATTAAATTAATTCTAAGAAACGAGTACAATATCTTACCGTTACAATTTTTTGCATCCATCATTCCTCTCGACAAAATTATAGACGAACGTTTAAGCGTGCGATTTTATTTCCAACGTTCAAATTAATCTGTCACTTAAACCGATCATTTTTGTTCTTTTATCGTTTACGTAAATGGATTAATATTTTTTTTTTAATACAAAATTATGAGCTTGACATATATATATATATATATATATATATATATAAATTTATGTGACCCCGATTATAAACAGGAAAAAAAGGAGAAATAGCGATTGCCTCAAAATATCTTAAAAAACAAAAAAGAAAAAAATTATCTTGTAAAAGAAAAATAATTATCTTAACGTTGGTTACGTTATCTTTTACGAACAATGCGTTCATCGTAGGTACAATAGTTTTCACGAATAAAACCACAAATAACAGGGATATTTAGGTGTTTCGATTTAAATCGCTACTTCGCCACTCAAAACACTCGTTTTATAAGTTACAATACTTCTATTATCAAGCACGTGTAATACTCGATTTTGGTATCGTTTATTCTTTCTCTCTTTTCTCTCTCTCTCTCTCTCTCTCTCTCTCTCTCTCTCTCTCGCGTATTATCTTATTTCATCTTATTTTTACGTTCCTTCATCCTCCCTCTTTCTTATCTTATCAAAAATTTATTCGACGCATTTTTTCCTCTCCAGAATTTCCTAACCCCTCGACCAATCAAGACTTTTATTTTTCCTAAAAAGCTCGTCTATTTTTTAAAATGGTAACGGTAATAGTAGTAGTAATAGAGGGAGGACGTGGGGAAAGTAAGGTGTACGAGGGGAGAAGACGTAGAGAAGGAGGAGGAGGAGGAGGAGGACGAGGAAAAGACCAAAAAAAAAATGAAAAAGGGATGGACGAAAGTGTACATAAAACGCGAGAAAGGAAAAAGATTTGAAGGATTGAAGGTGGGGTGTTCCTTCCCATTATAAAATTTGCGTCCTTTTGTGAGAGAACCCACGTGTCGTGGCATTTAAAAAAACCATACACACACACACACACACTCACACACACAAGATCGTGACGCCATTAACTACGGTTAATTATGTTGTGTCGAAAGGACAACCTGACGTTAGAACGGTAATTACGGGGTATTTAAGAAAGAAAAATAAATAAATAAAAGAAGAAAAATAAAAATATGTTAAATTTGAAGTAAGGGCGAGAATGATAATAAAATGTAAATTTTGACTTCGGCGAATATTCGACGGAAAAGGAGGAGGAGGAGGAAGAGGAGGAAGAGGAGGAGGAGGAGGGGGAGGAAGAGGAGGAGGAGGAGACAGACATCTATTTTCGTTGTCGAGAAGAAAATCGAATGGAAGCTGTTTCTCAAGCTACAACGAAATATTCGAATAAATATGTATTCTATCTTTTTATTCCGTATATCGACATAGAATATATATATATATATATATATATATATATATATATATATATATATATATATATATATAATGTCTATAAATAAAATATTCGGTTTTTTTTCCGATTCTATACAAATTCGTATGGATAGAACATAATGGATATACAAATCTTCTGCGTTATCACATTTGTATAATTTGTTCTTATCGCATATTTCACATAAACGTGAACAACACGTGCTTATTTACTTCCAACAGTGCAAACAAATAAATTATTAATAACGGCTGGTAGATGTACGAGAGAAATTTTATTCATCGTATTCCAATGATGTATAATAAAAAAGAAAAAAAAATTAAAACAAGAAATTGTTGCTACATCGAAGAATGGCGTTAAAAATTTCATAGCTTTGTGTGAACGCGTATATTCGTACGAAAGAAAGAAAAAAAGAAAAAAAAAAAAGAATAAAATTTAAATGAATAAAGAAAGAAGGGATATAAAAATTATGATAAATCATTGATAAGGAAAGAATATAAAAATGGTTGCATTATATTCATGAGATGTATATTCAAATCATTCGTTTTTATTAAATACATACGTACTTGCTTACATAAACGAATGCTTTTCTATAAAACAAAAATATTATTAATGATGATACACACACACACACACACAGTGTTGTACTCTTATTATATCGAAATAATTCATACAAACTATACCTATTGTATAAAATCAAAAATATTATTGACGAAAGTAGAAAGTATCATCGGGCGAACCGTAATAGATTATTAAAATAATATATAATAAAATAATACAGTGTGTGTATATATATATATATATATATATATATATATATATATAAATACATACATATACATACAAAAATATATTATAGTATATGCATAATATTCAAACAATTCGTACGCGCGCGTGGCTACCTGTAAAATCAACATAATTACTCCCAAATAAGTGTCTCGAGTTACCGAAAGAAAAAAGAAAAAAGAAAAAAAAAATTAAATGTAATAAATAAAAAAAGACTCTTCGGTGGAAACAAAAGGAGGCAACCTTGAAGTCGTCTTGGTTTTCCATCGAAGAAAATTGGTTCGGTCGTCGTGGTGGGCAAACGACACGCGATCCGCGCAGTCTCGACGATAAATCACGACCTTAATCGTTGCAATTTTGCGACAAAAGCGAAAGAGTAGCTCGAACAGAGAAAAAGAGAGTAAGAAAGAGACAGAGAGAGAGAGAGAGCGCGTGCAAGGGTAATCCACGTTCCGCATCGAGTCACCCCTATACGTAGTAAACTCAAACCCAACCACCCTCCTCCTCCTTTTCTACCTCCCCCTCCTCCTCCCTTCCACCCCTCGCGCCCGGTTTCCCCGTCTTTCCTTCCCTATCCTTCGGTTACGTCGAGTGCGTGTCTCGTTCGATAAAAATCGAGAAAGGACGAGAACGGGAGGAGGGGAGGGAAAGCTTTAAGCGAAGAATATCTCACACGCACCTTCGTGGTAAGAAAATTTCTCCTCTATAGGGTGTTCTATTTTTTATACTTGATCAATCTCCTATAAATATATACATACATGTATATATAAATATATATATATATATATATATATATATAATCTGTCTAATATTTTCAATATCATTTAACTAAGCGATTGCGAGATGGGTTGAAAAAGAAAAGAGAAAACAGAACGATACAAAACTAACGAAATGAATACAATTTTAATTTGTTCCAACAAACATGATGGATAAACTTTGTCGTTTATATCAATCAAACATGAAATACGTTAATTCATTAACGAATGTTAATAAACATTCATTCATTCATGCTTTTTTTTATATATTTATTTATTCTATTAAGAAATTAATATTGTTCATGTATTTATTATTTAATTAATCTCAATAATTAATGTTCTCTCTATTTAATTTGACACAATCTATTTTCAGGTGGTTATATACGTATTATTTTTGAATTTACGATATAAAGAAAAGAAAAATATTTTGATACTCGTCGTTAATGTCGCACGCCCGTGTCGTCTTTTTTGTTTATTATTTTTCTATTTATTTGTTTTTTTTTTTTTTCATTTTATTTTATTTTATTCACCATAAAATATGGTAAAATCGGTTGGGGCTGTATTAACCTATTGACATTCTAATAATTTTCCTTTAATCAGCTTCCTAGATATTTTCCTGGTTTCGTAATCCGCTTAGAAGTTTTATAAGTGATTGCTCGCGAATTACATGTTACCTTAGAGGATGCAACGCTGTATATATATATATATATATATATATATATATATATATATATATATATATATATACACACTACTCACTCATTTCAAATATATCTATTGTATACATATATGTATATATGTATCTACGTATGTATATATTTACTTACTCACATGTATAGAATTACAAAGAGAATGGGTTAATAATTTTAGTTCGAATTTTGTATCGATTCGATAATATTTTTAAACTATTACCACCGTGTAAGAACGATTATAATTTCCATCGATACGCTGGTGTAAAATAAAAAGAAAAAAAAAAAAAGAAAAATAATGCGAAGGAAAAATTATATATATTTATCGGGTAAAAGCAAACGATTCGATTCTTTCAAAGCAATTTCATGAATCTTAAGGAAGGACACGTATCTCTTAGGTTTACATATGTATGCGCGCCTCTATGATCGTCGAACACACTTCTTGCAAATAGATTCCCCTATTTGTAACGAAATTCTCTTATTCCATGCGGTGCAACGTAGGAACAACATTGACTATTATGCTCCGGTTATCTCGTAACTATTCATAGACGTCATTTCATATCGTATCTTCGTTCGCGGTAACGTACTTAATTTTCAATGATCTATTATTCTACGAAACAAAGGCCGCGCAACCCTCCTCAACCTCGCGTTCTTCATAGTAACGTAAAAATTCTCAAGAAAAAAAAGAACAAAAAACGAGTGTACGATCGATGCGTTTAATTTTTTTTTTTTTTTTTTCTTTTACCACGCAAAACGCGCGAGAGAAATTCTTTCACAAATTTCCTTTGTATCCTTACATTCTTTTTTACATCTCAACACAATTATAAATTTATATCGCATACGAGCAGTGTTCGTATGTAGAATCGATTAACTCTGTAAAGAGGAAGGAAAGAAAAAAAGAAGAAGAAGAAGAAATTAAATAAAATTAATTAAGTCATATTAATAGTTCTCCTTAAGCGATAACGTTAAATCGTAATTATTTTTTAAGGAAAATTTGTATCAATTAAATACAAATAAAAAAAAAAAAAAAAGAAAGAAGTTAAGCATAGATCGAGTGCTTTGACATTATAATTAAGAAAAAAAAAAAAGAAGAAGAAAACGAAAAAAAAATTATTAAAAAAAGTAGAGTGGATTAATCGCTTTGCCCTTATATACATTATAATGTTATAGTATATTATAACGCTATACTATCGTATTATAAAACAGTGTATATAATTACACACACACTCATATTGTATTTATATTATTAAACAGTTTATTTCCGTGGAAACATACATTTACTTAGAAGCACTATATATTAATTCAGCTCTACGGTGCCTCCGTAGTTTACCGAATTGGGACACCGGTTCCATTACGCGATACATTTCGTGATACATGGACGCTGACGCGAGGGAATATAGAAATTCTAGCGATGGAGTCGTTAAATTAGCCAGAAGACGCCGTTGAATCTGGGACGAATGGCGGAAGATTCCTTCATTGGGTTGTATATCCGCATATGTGTACACATATGCGTGTATATAATCTATGTATATATATATATATATATGCAGGTTGTATATCCTCATATGTGTACACACATACGACTGTATATAATATATGTATATATATATATTATTATATATAAGAACATGCTCGTACGTTCACGTACACCGTAGGATGTTGTTATGTACATTGATGAATTCTCGTGCGATTCGACAAAATTTCGCGAGCCAAGTTAGAATCCGGTGCTCGTATGGGTGCGTCATTTCCGCGGACACGAAAATAAATAAGGGAATCGGTTTCGAATGGAAGAAATTGTGTGCATTGAATGTCACGAATTTTATTTATTACGGAAAGATAGAAAAAAAAAAAAAAGAAAAGAAAAAATAGAGATCGCCATAGAATCGCTTATGGCATATAATGAAGAAGGAGGAACGGCAAATGTGAAGCACCACGCTCTTTTTCTACCTCCACTTTGAAAAATAAATATAGTAATAACATTTAACGGGAAAGTTATTTATTTTATTAACCCGCTAAAACGCATAACTTGGATATGAATAATTTTTTTAATTTTATTAAAATCATTTTTACTCTTTATTGAATTATCGGATTGTATATATATATATATTGTATTTGCAGTATGTATTTCAATCTTATACGAATATATTCGATTATTATCAAAGTTTTTAAGGAAAAAAAAAATTATGAAAGAATAATTATTTGTATTTATTTGTCGTGCCTTATGTCGCCGGCTGATGGGTCACGAAAAAAATAAAATAAATACGTGATTCTCGAAGATATCATCGTAAAAAATTCTGCTCTACGGAGTTCAGGATTCAATTCGATCTTATATAAATGTTAAAACGTCTTACGATTTATTCTTGTCATATTAGATTGTAATCGAAGTTACCAAAAAAAAAAAAAAAATAAAAATGATGGAATAATTATTCGTATTTATTTGTCGTGCCTTATGTTTCTGGCTGATGGGTCACGAAAAAAAAAATTATGTGATTCTCGAAGATTTCATCGTAATAAATTCTGCTCTGCGGAGTTTAGGATCCAATAGGATCTTATATAAATGTAAAACGTCTTATGATGTATTCTCGTGATATTAGATTGTTATCGAAGTTACCAAAAAAAAAAAAAAAAAAAATGATGGAATAATTATTTGTATTTATTTTGTCGTGCCTTCTGTTTCTGGTTGATGGGTCACGAGAAAAAAAATAAATATGTGATTCTCGAAGATTTCATCGTAAAAAAATTCCACTCCGTGGTCTTAAATAAACGTAAAAACGTACCCCAAACTAAAGATTCAGTCTCATGATAATAGATTATTATCAAAGTTACCAAAAAAAAAAAAAAAAAAATTGAAAGAATAATCGTTTGTATTTATTTGTCGCGTTTTATGGTCACGAGAGAGAGAAAAAAAAGGAATATGATTCTCGAAGATCTCATGGTAATAAATTCCACTCTTTGGAATTTACGATCGAATACGATCTTGTATAAATTGCAAAACGTCTCACGGATTTATTCTCGTGACATTGGAGATTATTATCGAAGTTACCGAAAGAAAATAAATAAAATGAAAAGAAGGAAAAAGAATGCAAAGAGACTTAAATTAAAAAAGGAAAAGAAAGGAACGGAAGAAGAAGAAATAATTATCCTTATTTATTTAACGTTCCTGTTCGTTCTCGGTGAGATGATGGGTCACGACAGAACACAAAAAAAAAAAAAAGAAAAATTATCATTCTCAAAGATCTCATCGTAATAAATTCAACCCTTTTGCTGGCTCACGACTGGACTAAAATGTAGGTTGAAATTGTCGATCCGATTAAAATTCTATGACATAAATATGTGCTCTTAGGAAAGGAATGGTAGAAGGATGTAAGAGAGACAGTGAGACAGTTAAAGAGAGAGAGAGAGAGAGAGAGAGTGAGAGGGTGGTGAACGGGGGAAGGGAGAAGGGTAACAAGGGGAAGAGAGAAAGATAGAAAGAAAGCGAGCGATGTTACGAGCATCTGATAACGCTAACGACACGCTCGTTTTATTAATTACACCACGTTATTATTATTATTATTATTATTATTATTATTATTATTATTCAGACAATGGTTTTACAAGGAGTCTCCGGGCTCTCTTGAAAGTGGGTCGTGTATAGATACCCGAAACCGATAACTTTTATATAGAGATTGGCAAGCTCCCGTAACAATACTTATTCACTGATGTACGCAGTGGCCGAGTTTCGGTGAATCCATGCGGAGAACTTCAAATATTAACTTTTACTTCGGTATCCCCCTATTTCATTTCTCTCTATCCCTCTCTCTATTTCCCCTCTATTTCTCTCACCTTCTATCTCTTTTTCTCTTTCTGTCTTTCTCTCTCTGTACCTTCAAAAATCTTAAATCTCTCATCCCTCTCTCTCTCTCTCTCTCTCTCTTCATTCCTTCTCCTTCTCTTTCTATACCTTCAAAAGTCTTATTGTTAAATATCTTTCTCTCTCTCACTCTCTTTCTCTTTCTCCTTCTCTTTCTATACTTTCAAAAGCCTTATTGTTAAATATATATATATATATATATATATATATATATATATATATATATATTTCTCTTGTTTGTTTCTCGTGAAAATTGTTAGAGAAAGAGCGTGGGGTTAATAGGAGAATAACCTTCACTTCTATTCGTGAAAATGACGATATTAAATATATCGTACGAAAACGAACGTGTTGTGTATTTTATTAACAAATAATTAAATAATTAAACATTTATATATATATATATATATATATATATATATTTAACTAGATAAGAAAAAGGGAAAGTAGATTATAAAATATAACGATTGGAGAGATAATTGTTATTCGTGCACGTCGAAAGGAACGAAAATGAAAAAAATTGGAAAAAGAAAAAAAAAGAGATAAGGAAAGAGAAAAAAGAAGGACAAAAAGTATGAGAGAAACGATTAGATCCCGATAGGGAAAAGTCGAAAAAGAAAAAAAAAAAATAAATGTAAGGAAAACGATTACTACCCTTATCCCTCTTCGAGGAAACAACAAAAACAACAACAACAATAACGACAACTGCAACTACGACAAAAGTAGATAGTTTAAAGACGAGGAAATAGAAGGGGAAGTTAGAGTGAATGAGGGTAAAAAAGGACGAAGAAGGAGTCCACTTGAAAGCATTTTAGCATGGAGGAGAAAGGTCAGTAAGTAAAATCGATCATAGTCGATCGTTATCGGAACGTAGAATACGGCAATCTTGACATGAAAGAACGCATATTGGAGAAGAGGGGTCGTCGTTGATTGGTCGTTCCGAGGAACACCTCGAAGAAGCAACTCTCTCTCTCTCTCTCTCTCTCTCTCTCTCTCTCACTCTCTCTCTTTGTTTCTCTCTGTCTCACATTCTCTTCGCTTTTTCCCCTTTCTTCGTCTTAAGCCGTATGAACGTAATCTCGTAAGAACCAGGCATGCTATCTCGAATGCGTGTTAACTGCACTGTTAGAGTTGCACCTTGACCCAAGTATATATTACGATCCAAACTTCGATCCCCGCGCGTTCCGAGTCGCGTGCGAAATCAAGATTAAGTAGTTACGGTTTGACCTTACCTGCTAGAGCATACACACACACAAAACACACGTATACACGATCCTGGGTCTTGTCGCGTCGCCAATAACACTCTCGCGCATCCCCAACTATAACGAGAGAGAGAGATACATTTTTTCGTTTCCACGTCTATTCTCTCTCTTCTCGTCCGTTTTCTTCTTTTTTTTTTCATTTTTCACTTTTTGTTTTCTCTTTGTTTGTTTGTTTTTTTAATTATTTCTTCTTTCCTTCTTTTTTTCTTTTTTCTTTTGAAAGTCGACGCTGATAAACCTCGTCCTCCTTTTCTTCTTTTTCTCTCTTCTCTTTCCATCTCCTTCTCGCTATTTTTCTTTCTTTTTGTTTTTTTTTTTTTTTTTTTTTTTTTTTTTTTTTTTAATATAAATAGTTTTTTTAATATAAGTATAGGTATAGTTTTTTTTAATATAAGTAGTCTTGATAAGTGACTTATCAAGATCGATCGATAAGATAAATCGAGTACGATTATAGAGGACTATCATCGGTATAGTTCTCTCTTTTTCTTGTGTGTGTGTGTGTGTTTTTCTTTTTTCTTTTTTTTTTTTTTCGTATCCAGATAAAAATCGTACAGTGTGTCTAATCGTAGTATATTAATCCTACGTAATTATGTATAACTTAACGTTTGGTTGTGCTTAAATTTACGTCAATTAATTTTGTTATATCTTCTTTTTTTTTTGTAATTATGACCATTAAAACATGTTCGCAGTATAATAGTGTTATCATTTCACGTAATGCACTTATTGTATATCAAACGTAGACATGGTTGTACCAACGTAAGTTAACGCTTAATACGAATGATGTGATTAATGCTTGTAATTAGTAAGGTATAATTAAAAATTTAATATCACCGTAATGTACGACGGAGCTTTACGTAAAATTACAGTATATGTTAATGAACGAGTTCTGAAAAAGAATTTTCAACGGGAAAAAAAAAACGTTTACGTATCTGTCCGATCATACGAACGTAATAATTCGAAATTATTAATTTGTCCTTGTCGTTATAATCATAGGGATGTACGTATTCGTTTTATCGAGAACCATATTATTTCAAGCGTAACGCTTAACACGTTAGTTTATTATCGCCATTATCCAAATCGTTTAATCATTCACGAGGTATTATTTCTATACGAATATATGTGTGTGTGTATACGCTTACAGTTATACGTGTATATATGTACTTATTTATTTATTTTCTATTAGATTGTGAGATACAACGATTTGACGTTTACGCCTGGGGAATAACAATTGTCAATTTTACCATTATTAATATCTCAAAGGGATGACAATTAACATTTCGTATTTAAAACAAAAAAAAAAAAAGAAAAGAAAGAAAAATATCAAGAACGATTTATCATAATTATACTGAAGCGATATACGCACGTACAAATATACATAAATTATTCCTCTTGTTTGATAAACGATGTACAAACTATATAAATATATACGTACGTATTTATTTATTTATACAGGAAAATATGATACAAGCATACGTAGTAAGATAAGAAACGAAATAAAAAAGAAATAATAATACAAAAGAAAGAATGGAGAAGGAAAAGAGAGGAAGAGAGAGAGAGAGAGAGAGAGAGAGAAAAAAGAAAAGGGATCGGATTTGATGTTGTTTTAAAATGTTATCTCGACGAGATTAATGTGATATGTTTAAGAGGTAAAGAAAAGAGTAAAGAGAAAAATGATGACATTAAATACACACACACACACACACACACACACACACACACACACACACACACACACACACACACACACACACACACACATACAGACACAGACACACGCTCGATCACGAAGGCGCGTTTAGTTAGTTTTGCTACTTCACAGAAAAATTTCATGGATATGACCACTTTAAGTGTATTCCCTTCATCTCTTTCTTTCTTTCTTTCTTTCTTCTTTCTTTCATTTTTTCTTTAAAAAAAAAAAAAAAAAAAAAAAAAAAAAAAAAAAACAGAGATCAAACCACCGTAAGTACATTATCGTGAAAGAAAAGTTATAAAGGGCGATAAAGTAGTAGTATTAGTACTAGTAGTAGTAGTAGTAGTAGTAGTAAAGAAGGGTTGGAAGAACAAACAGTGTTCTCCTTTAAACTGTTCCATAAGAGAAAGAGAGAGAGAGAGACGAACTATTCTAGAAGGAACAGTTAGGTATTATCATGGTTAATAGGGTTCGTGCCTAGATATATCCATAAAAGGGAAAAGAAAAGACGGAGGGAAGAGAACGATGATGATAAAGAAGAAGAAGAAGAAGAAGAAGAAGCAAATTAGAAGAAGCAGAAGAAGAAGAGGAGAAGGATAGTGTGGATAATAATCAAGAGATAACGATCAAACGCAAAGAGCGATATATAGGGTGAGTTATATCGTATGTATCGACGATAAATCGGGTAGAATCTGAAGCAAAAATAAAAAGAGAAACAGAAAAATAAAGGGAGAAGAGAGAGGAAGAAAAAAGAAACAGGGGTGATGATGATGACGACGATGATGATGACAATGATGGTGATGGTGATGGTGATGGTGGGAAAGAAATCGTATCTTACCTTGAAACGAGACAATAAACGATGATGATTAAAAATGATGTTAACAACGACGACGACGACGACGACGACGATGATGATGATGATGATGATGATGATGATGATAATGGATTAGGAATCAGATTGATTTGTCTCTCGTATTAACAGGGATGATCGTGTACGAATCCCTGGAACTGTTAAAGTCGTTGCGGTCTGTCTCTGGTAAGAAGAACATGGATTCCAAGGAAGAGAAACAGAGACAGAGAGAGAGAGAGAGAGAGAGAGAGAGAGAGAGAGAGAAGGGAGGGAGAGGAGATATATGAATCCAATACAAGGATACACAGTGTTTAGACATAGTAAACGTGATTACCACGGGCTACCTCTGAATCCTTAGTCCGTTACTATGATTCAAATAATGATTATTTGTGATTTTCTTCAAGTACAATCTACGCTATCAAGTGATTCACATAACAATACTATCCGTCAATTCTTGTTTCTTATATACCGCACTTCGTTATTCCCAATTTTTTATGGCGTTAGAAAAAATATATATATATTATTATACGTCGATGTCATTAAGCAAGTTATACATACGTTAGGATGCTTTTGAGTAAATTTCTAAAGAAAAAAAAAAAAATAAATAAATAAATAGATAGATAAGGGATGTGTAGATAATTCGTGAAACAATGAATATCGATGATGGATCGATCCTATCGATTGGAAATGTTCAGACGTTTTTTTAACTTATCACAGTACAACAGTGTCATAATATTATTACGATCGTTTGTCACTGGTTACCTTTGGGTGTTGATTTATTCAATGATTCTTCCAAAAATATTTTGTGTGTGTGTGTGTGTTAGGGTGTCACATAAGTTTCTTCCTCTTTTTTCATGCGAAACGAGTACACGATACGAAAGAAACTTAAATGATGCCCTGATATATCAGACTTAATGTTTGGGGATACCGTACTTCGTTATTATTTTACGTAGCGTTAGAAAACAAATGTACCAATTTGATATTCATTATATTCATTAGATTGATTATAAATTCCTTCAGAAAAAAAATATATAGAAGAGAGAGAAAGAGAGAGAGAGAGAGAGAGAGAGAGAGAGAGAGAGAAGGAGGAAGGAAGAGAAAGAGAGAGAGAGAAAAATATATTAAGAGACACAAGAGGATACATAGTCGAAGGGTAACAGTGAATATTGTTGGATCTAATCGATGAAACGTGTTGAAAATGTAGTAAAGGCAAGAGAGAGATATATAGGGACGGATAAACAGCTATTCCATTTCAACGGGTGCAATATCGTCCTGGTTTATTCGAATATCGATCGATTAACCGTCGAAGTTCGGTATCAGAAATTATTCAGAATCTTGATCGGTGGATTGCGAAATCATTCGCGGAGCGAGTTCGAGTGTACCCTCTCGATATAGCCTTTCTCGCGTTATTATTTATCTTCCAGATGAATGGGGGGAGGGGGCCGGGGGATCGATGCATTTTTCATTGAATTTATCCAATCGAGAGAGATTAGATTGATTTTTATACGGTCACATATTCATTCTTCCATCTTTCGTATTATAAGACTTCGTCATCGTCATTTGCGTCGTCGTTCTCGTCCTCCTCCTTTTTTTCGTTCCTGTCTTTAATCGACAGATCGAATTGTCATTTCTCGATTCCATTGATCTTTAGTTACGTACGTTTCTAAATGTCTACTTTCGTCATATTTCTCTTTCGATAAGTTCCTTCGTAACATTCCGAACAACGCCCATGTAATATTTCTGAGAACTCACGACGTACCTAGGAATCTCTAGAAATCCCTAGAAATTACTGTATATTATTTATTAAAATTCGCGAGATGAACGTTATAAGATATATTTATAATTAGAAATTTATAATTATGAGATAAATTATTTATTAATAAATTCGAGATATCTCACGAATTAATCAATTTATCACGGTTAACCGTGCGATACCAAGTATCGTATTAACGGTTTAATTATTGATCGCGATCTATCTCTCTCTCTCTTTCTCTATCTATCTATCTATCTATCTATCTATCTCTTTCTTTCATCTTGACTTGAAACGTGACTATGGAAATTTCTTAGTGCAAAAATTTTGACGGTTTAAGAACTAACGAACGAGCTCGTAACAAGCTTGTAACAAGCTCGTGTAACAAGCGAAAGGTTACATATTAAACGTGCAAACCTGTTTATATTGTTGATCCCAACGAAACTCATTACAACATTGGGGTTTAGGTGCAACCTCGTAAGTCCTTGTCGAATGACAAGCGGAAATACATTAGAAAATAGAATTTCTACGTAACAACGTAACTACGTAAGTACAACGTACACGTACCTACGTGTGTATGTACGGTTAGAGCGGGGGAAAGGGGCGGGGGGAGGAGGAGGAGGTGGTAAGGTGATCGAATGTACTGTAGAGACATATATATACATACTGTAAAGTACATAGATCTGAATTAAATGTAAATTAATTTAAAGTAAGACCGTTCAGCGAAGATTTGTCGTACGAACGATAACGCTAACGTGTCAAATTTTCTTTTTACTTTTGATCTTCGAAAGATCAGAAAAGAAAAATCATAAAAGTTGAGAAAAAAAAATTAAGCCCGTAAATTCATGGGAAAAGGGGGAGAGGGTAATCGATGATTTTTTTCGTTCTTCTTCTTTTTGTTTTTCATTCATCACTCGAAAACTTTTAACCCGGTACCGAATATAGAAAGTGTAACGTTATGTATCTCATCTTAACGTCGTGTAAATTGCTTCCATTATTTTTGTTTCGAAATTAAAAAGGGAAAAAAGACAAATGAAATGAAGTAAAATAAAATAAAATAAAAAATATCGTCCATCAAATCTCTCTCTCTCTCTCTCTCATTCACTCTCTCTCTCTCTCTCTCTCTCTATTTGACAAAAAATATCTCTCTACTTAACAAATGCCTTCTTGTTAAGAGCTAAACTTTGATTTTATCGTCGAATTTTTGATAGGAAGAAGAAAAAAAGGTTGTATGTAAATTGTGATATCAAAAATAGTATATATAAAGCTAAGTGGAAAGAAAAAAGACTTCTCTCGTTCTAACACACACACGCGCGCGCGCGCGCGCGCACGCACACACATATCTATATAAAAAACGTATCTTCTTTCTTTCAGAAAGAGAGAATAAGGGTGAGTGAGAGAAAGGGAGAAAGGAAAAGGGGATAGAGAGGAGTTTAAGGCTTTCACGCGAAAGGGGAAAGATGTTTCGGGGTGGTCGAGGCACTTTATTGGCCTCTAAGTAGAAAAGTCCATTAAAATGTGTACGCGTGGGTGTAGTTTAACGTCTTTGTAGTAGAACGAAAGAGTACATATATTTACGTATATACGTATTTCATATATATATATATATATATATATATATATATATATATATATATATATATATATGAACGTTAGGAATATTTGACATTACTATGGAATACTCGTCAAAGGCATCCTCCCCATTTGTAGGACAAACATTTATCGGAGTTACCAATATCCTCCCTTCTTCGGAAAGCTTCCTAGATACAACTAATTGATGGCGAGAGCCATTACGTGTAAATGTATCGGTGCAAATAGAAGAAGAAAAGATTCCGATATATCTCTATCTACGTAAATATACATGTGTATATGTAATCGCTGGTGTCTATCAACGAAGAATGTATTATGATCTCTTCTTCTTCTTCTTCTTTTTTTGGATAAAATTTTAATAACATATTTCACAAAAAAAATAATATATATACATATATATATATATATATATATATATATATATATATATATATATACATATACTCGTGTATATTTCATAATAAAAATAATGAAGTATACATTGTAAATCATGAAGTATTGTATTGTATACCCTATAAGATTGATTAATACTCTTAGGAGAATCACTGTGGTTGTATTACAAGTCCTGTAAGTGGTATACGTCGATATTAATTAACGCCATCTCTTTAATTACGTACGCTCGTGTATCTTTATTTTTAGTTTTCTTTTTTTTCATCTTTTAAAAATACACTCTCACGTGTTTATTTTTATTATTATGTATATAAATACGGGATATAAATTATATTACAAAAATGCCGATGCACATATATATGTATTATATATTTCCGTGTGACTTCGAAGTTACTTACGACGTTACACGGTTATGGCCATAAGTTCTTAACTGATTTTATACGATCGATTACCAATTATTAATTTTCGATTAACTGGTTAACTAATTTTTTTCTTTTTTTTCTTTCATATCGTGAAACGACAAGCCCTTTGTAGGAATCGTTTCGACGTCGTTACTTGAACCAAAAAAAAAAAAAGAAAAAATAGCTCGGAAAGTCGCACAAAAATGGAGCGCATTCGACGATATACTGATTCATTTATTTTTTTCTTTTTCTTTCTTAATTCATCATCTAAAAACTTTGAACCCGGGTACTGCGTATATCAATTAATTCGCTATCAAATAACGTATTAACGTATCGCTCATCAGCATGACCCGACAAAATGATGACCTGTAACGAATATCGAAGTCGATCTGTAATTATTTAACGCTCCTAATTTTTTTGTTTCGTTTCAATTTACACGGGATATGCGTTGGAACGATTTGACGCGCGCGAAAAAATGTGAGTAAAAATCGCGCTTAGTGTTTCGTATTCTTTCTTCCTTTTTTTCTTTCTTTTCTTTTTTTTTTTATCTTCCTCGCCCTCCTTGCTACTCTTTCTCGAAGGGGAAAATAAATGCGATGCGATTAAAACGAACGCGTGAGATCGTTTTCCACGGAAGTAGGAAGTAGGGGTAGGGGGGAGAGGATAGTTCGTAATCGTTTTTACAATTAGTATCGTGATATCGAATATCGTGGGTATTCAAGGATACTCTATGTATACGACGGAATACGATTTGGGATCACACACGCGGGTTGTTGCATCGAATAAATGGCCAGGACAATGAACAGCCGTCGTTAAATTCCAATTTGTTTTCAAAGCACGACGCTTTAAGCGCGGGCTCGAACGCGAGCATAGGGCGGAGGGCGGGAGGGACGGGAGTGGGAAAAGCTTCGAATATTTTCTCGTACCGGTTTCGGTAAATACGACGCCAGTCTCGTGACTTTTATCGACCGAGATAATGATTATTTCCGTGCCAATTATAACCACTTAATGAGAATTATATCGGGCGAATGATGCCCGTTAAAAAAAAAAAGAAGAAAAAAAATACAAAAATGGAAAAACGATTTCGATTCAAATCGACGAGTTTTTCTTTTTTTTTTTTTTTTTTTTCTTTTTTTACTTCTTCCTCCTCCTCCTCCTCCTCCCCCTACTCTTCCTCTTCTTCCTCTTTTGTCCTTTTGTTCGATTTTTCTTTCTTTCTTTCTTTCTTTTATTCTTTCTTTCTTCTTTTTTTCGTTCTCGATTATTTTCCTATCCCTCGACGATAAAAAGAAAAAAGGCGAACTGAATTAATTCGAAAAAAATTGTGTCGAAAATTGCACCTCTAAAAACATAAAAGAGAGAGAGAGAGAGAGATAATATTATATATATGATTTCAATCTCGTTTTTATAATCACCACCGGGACCGACGATGAGGAAGGGCGAACACGCGTGCGTTTAAATCGACGGTTTTTTTTTGCTGTTATTTTTTTCCTCTTTATTGTTCTCCCCGTTTAACGAAAAAAAAAAAAAAAAAGAAAAAAACGATAAGAAATTAATCCGATCCCGGCAAGAGGGAGGGAGGAAGGAGGATGAAATTGAACGATAAAAAAAAAATTAAATGATCGCGATCCCGATCATGCTCATAATTATCGATCAAATTCGATGAAGCTCGTAGAGAAAATTTCGATTAAATCGACGATTTATTAAATCTCGATAACTTCCTTCTTCGAACGCGACGGGCGACTCTCGAGATTAATGAACGAATGCGAATTGAAAATTCAATCGTGAAGAAGAAGAAGAAGAAGAAGAAGAAAAAGAAGAAGAAGAAGAAGAGGAGGAGGAAGAAGAAAAAAAAAATAGAAGAAAAAAAAATGAATCAACGATTCAGACAATTTTTCTGATACGACGACCTCTTCGTTGTGAATGAGTCTTCGTTTTAGATTCTTTTGGATTGTGAAGAAAAAAAAAAAGTAAAAAAAGAAAAGAAAAAGAAAGCAAAATTTTCATAAGGAAATTGCGAATTCAAAAAAGAAGCAAAAAGAAAAAAGAAAATGTAGAGGAGAGAGAGAGAGAGAGAGAGAGAAAGAGAGAGAGAGAAAAAGAGAGAGAGAGAGAGAGAGAGAGAAAGAGAGAGAGAGAAAAAGAGAGAGAGAGAGAGAGAGAGAGAAAGGGAGAAAGAAAACCATAAAAGGAGGAGGAAGGGTATCGATCGTGATTCCATAGCGTTGCCAACGCGATCCACTCGAAGATTAAAAAAAGCTTTCTCTCCGTGTTCGCCTAACACGAAAAGCGTGTTTTTCCTTCGAACGTTCTTCGAAGAAATTCGAGTAAGTATGCGCGAGCGAGCTAGGAACGGACGACCAACTTTATCTCCTCCCTTTTCTTTTTTTCATTTAGCCGATCGTTTGCCATTTTGCCTCCCTTAAAAAGAAAAGCACACACGCGCGCGCGCGCGCACACACACACACGCACGCATATATTCCGATTGACTATCAGCAAAAGAAAAAAAAAGGAAGACAGAAAAAAAAAATATCTCACAAAACGTCAACATTTCGAATTCAGTCGGATCAAAATGACAAAATCATTTTAATTATTTCGTTTTCTCTTTCGATAAAAAAAAAAAGAAAAGAAAAGAAGAAAAAGAAGAAATGTCAAATACGAGACTAATGTACGTACGTACGAATATATCTTAAAAGTTACACGTTACATGTCGCATACATATGCGTATGCATATAACTTGTTATTTACAGCGGGTAAGTTTTATAAACGAAAAGAAAATATCGCTTACACGTTGTAACGGAATAACAACGAAAAAATATGTTGAGATCGCGTGAAACATAAATTTCGATTTCCATTCGAACAGACCGTAACGCGCGCCTTTTCTTTTTTTTTTTTTTTTTTAATGATTCAATTTTCGTTCTCGATAAAACGAATGAGAAATACGTATCCCTTCTATGTACGTTTTAAGATATAGCTATCCAATATATATTATATACTACACGTACCTATATAAGGTGTAGTTTAGAAAAAGAGAAGGAAGATACCGTAGGCAGATAATAAAAAAGTTACAAGGAAAAATATCAGGATTCCCGCAAAAAAAAAAAGAAAAAACATAAATTTCGATTTCGATTTGAACGAATTGTGAAAGACTTTTTAATGATTTAATTTTCATTTTCGATAAAAGGAAATGGAAATATATCGAGTACCGTATATATTTTAAGATCTAGGTATACCCTATATATATTATCTCTTACACATATATACCGTGTCTAGTTCAGAAAAATACTATTGGCACATTGTAAGGAAGTAGTAACGGAAAATACATAGTTCCCGATGAAACATAAATTTCTATTTCGGCTTCTGTCCGAAATGAAATTAATTTCAACTCCCGATAAAAAGAAACAAAAATACGTATCCCATATATATAATATATATATATATTTTTTTAAGAGATATATACTATAATACATTATATAATAAAATAGCACACACTTATACAGGATAGTTCGGAAGAAGTAAGAAAGATACGTCATTGACGAGTAAAAGTTAAAATAAATTGCAACAAACTAAACGCAATACATGGATCGCCCGAAGCGTTATAAAATTCTTATATCAATTAGGCCACTTTAAATGATGTAATTTTCAGTCCTCGATCGTAAAAGAATGAAAAACACGAATATCTTATATTATATTTTCAAGGGTACGTAAGTGTACGTATTATGCAAGAACGCGTATAAAGGGTAGTACGAAAAAAAAAAAAAGATAGAAAGAAAGAGAAATACAATCGACACGTGGTAAGAAAGTATCAACAAAAGAGTTATCTAAAGAGATGGGAGTAGAGAGAGAGAGAGAGAGAGAGAGAGGGGTAGACGTTGTTACAAGAAGGTACTTTTGATCGAGTGTCCCCTCGAAAGCTCCCTCTCTCTCTCTCTCTCTCTCTCTCTCTTTCTACTTGTTGAAAGCCATCGAACGGGCAACTCGTGTGCCCTCGAAACGTTACAGGTTAGCGTTATCGCTAAACTTATACGCAGCTTTTACGTTCGATATTTGCTCTAGCAAATTGTTGTCAACAAGCTAACCAACAGGGAAAAAAAAAAGAAAGAAGTGGCCTGGTACGACCTTGAAAGGGATAAATGCACCTACGTACGGAGCGCTCATCTTATTATAATATAGGACGTGGACTAATTTTAGTCTTCGATTTGACCCCTTTGTAATATTTTATTCGATCGTTCGTTCATCGGTGATCCTGAAGTCTCTTAATCTTTTCTTTTTTACCTTCTTTTATTATTTTCTTTTTGTATTTATTTATTAATTTTTCTTTTTTTTTTTTTTTTTTTTCTTTCGTATAGATTTGTTCATACGTATCTTCAAACGTGCCGCGTAGAAGCGAGTAATCGATGTGTAACGTTTAACAAACGTTAGGTCTTTGATCGTGTGAAATACTTAATTTCCAATTAATTCGTACGTTCAAGTGTGATTTAGATTCGTTAGAATCTTTCTTTATTGTTGTTATTATTATTATTATTATTATTGAATGTTATTATTTATATCTTTTTAGATCGACTGTGTATAAAACACGAATTAAATGCCGACATATTTAAACTTTAATTGTATTTAGCATTCATTCATTCATTCGTTAATTAATTGATTGATTGATTGATCGATTGATTCATTGATTGATTAATTCATTCATTCATTCCAACTTCGATATCTAATATCTTTACATCCTTTCTCTCATTTGTACTTTTATATATATATATATAAAATATATATATATATATATATATATATATTTACTTCGTATAAAACGTGAATACAACACCGTTGATCTAAGACGCTCAATGTAATTTTTATCATTTGTAAATAATTTTTATCACATAATATACTGATCTGATTTAAACAAAATCTTATATATATATATATATATATATATATATATATATATATATATACACGCGAGCGAATCGGATAAGTTTGTCACAAACGATTAGAAAAATCACAAAACTATTGCATTTAACGAAGAAAAATTCTTTTCGTTGAGAACGCTAAACCAAAGACCGAACTCGTGGTTCAACCTCTCAAGGAACCTCTTTTTTTAACTACCTGTACAAAACAAATCCCGTGTTTCTTGAATCGAAGTGTTTCTCTTTTTGTGTTTTTGTTACCTGTCTATGACACGACGTAGTCATTTACTCCGTTCGTCCGTTCGTTTTATTCTTTCGTTCGTTCGTTCGTTTGCTTAACGAGACGGGGCTACTTTAAATAAGCTCGTAACTATGTTAACTAAAAATAGTCTTTTGTTTCATAAATAAGATGGTCCGTGAGTTTCAAGGAGATAACCCCAGGGACGACCGTAGGAACGAACATAGGAACGAAAGTAGGAACGAACGAAGGAACGAACGAAGGAACGAACGATGGAACGTACGACCTCCTTAGCCCTCTCTCTCTCTCTCTCTCTCCCTCCCACCCACCCACCTACCCTCTGTCTCCCTCTCTCTCTCTCTCTCTCTCTCTCTCTCTCTCTCTCTCTCTCTCCCTCTCTTACTGGTGTATATTATTTTAAATTAAAATCGGTTGCCTCGGGATTGGGACACGGAACCCATTGTTCCTACTCGTTTTCTTCGACGTCATAAAAGAAAAGAGACGAAGTGGTTTTATTGTGTACCTACTCCTATCTTGCCTACCCTCTTACAATTCACCTAACATCTTGTATACGTACATACGTATGTATGCCTATACGTTGTAGCATTTCTTTAGTAAGGAATTGATAATGCTACTTTTGTTGTCCTTTCGTTTTGTATAACAAATATGTCTGTATATGTGTGTATATATATGTGTGTAGAAATGTAAATGCATATACGAGAACGAATATGTACTTACTATTGTACTTACTATTGTTTTTCTAGAGATTAATCTACAGCTTCATCTACCGTGATAATAATCAACGATGCTGATGATCATTCTCATAGTAATGTTTAACATACACATATACATATATGTATATATATATATATATATGTATATATATATATGTATATAAGAAATTAAAAATATGCTACTGTTTCTCTAAAGATTAATCTTCGTTTTTATCTAACATGATAATAACGATGATGGGTTCATGATCATTTTCATAGTAATATTTAACATATAAATGTGTTGAGAAAAAGAAAAAAAAATATATATATATGTATGTGTGTGTGTACATACTATCGTTTATCTCGAAATTAATCTTCATTTGTTATCCATCACGGTAATTACACATAACGATGATCGTGATGATCATTCTCGTAGCAATATTTAACATAATGATACATATATTAAAAACAAAAAATAATTAATATATATATATATTTACTACTATTATTACTCTCGAGATTACCATCTTCCATTATGGACGAATGATAACGATAACGATCGTCTCTCTCTCTTTTTCTCTCTCTCTCATGGCAATATTTCACGCACGACCGATTATAAATTTCATTCCATATGTTTTCAACTAGATGGTCTTGTCGTTGGGTGGGAGGGGAGGGAGGGAGGGAAAGAAATAAGAAGTCTTTTCGTTGAATAAACTGTCACCGTGATATTTTACGAACGTCACGTCACGTGATTCCCATAAAGCGCTCATTGGATTTTATTATCTATCGTAGCTTCCGTATGGAAACGTCAAGAAGGTCAGACAGAAGAGAGAGAGAGAGAGAGAGAGAGAAAGAGAGAGAACAGAGAAATAAAATCGTCTATGCGATTCACCACAAAGTCGATTACAATCGAATAACACGTACGTGAGTCGAATATTCTCGTTCGAGACGTGGTTCGTGTCCTTTCGAAACTTTTCCAACTTTTCCGTCCCCCAATTTCCCCCCCCCCTCTCTCTCTCTCTTTCTCTCCCATCTTTTCCATTTCCTCCCCACTTTCCGCCTTTCCAACATTTACATCATTTTTCTTTAACTCTTTCATCTTTCTTTTTCTCTTTCATCTTTCCCCCTTTGTCTTATTATTTCGTTTTGCATTTTCTCTTCTCCTTCTTCTTGTTCTTCGTTTTTCTCTTTTCTATTTCTTTTTTTTTTTTTTTTTTTTTTTTTTTGAAAGAAATACAAACCCAATCGATAATAACCTCGACTGACCTGATTAGCTTCTCCAGAGTTAACCGTATTATCGACCACAATCGATACCTTTTTTTTTTTCCTTTTACATTTCTTTATCTTACTTCATGCATTCGAAAGAACGTGTTCCGATTTCTTATTTCTTTCATTCGTTCCTTCGCACCAATTTTTTTTCTTTCCTTCTTCTTTTTTCTTTGTTCTTTCAATTAACTCGAAACGTAGCGTGCATATATATATATATATATATATTTCATATAAATATTCTGAAAACGTTACGTAAAGATTTTCAGACGATATTGAATAGGACAAAATTTCTTTTCGTCGTATTTCACACACATGCACACACAGACACACACAATTTTCTTTCGTTCACGCTCGTATACACGTTCACGTGTATCGTCGTCTCAGAAATAAATTTTGGGAAATATCGGCGATCGTTGAAAAATTTTGTCTCGAGCAACTTTACAGTGTAACGAAACGACGAAGTAATGGTACAATCGTCGTGTATGACTTCGAAAACGATCGAAATTTGTAATTAATTAGACGGACCCAAATTGACGTACGTGGTTCGGGGGAGTACCTATCATTAAGTTAAACACCGTCTCATAGTAGAGTCGATAACAATTTCCTGTACGAGAGTAAGTGCCTACCAGATGTTCATTTTCGAGTATATGTATTTGTGTGTGTACATATGTGTGTGTGTGTGTGTGTGTGTGTGTGTGTGTGTGTGTGTGTGTGTGTGTGTGTGTGTGTGTGTGTGTGTGTGTGTGTGTGTGTGTGTGTGTGTGTGTGTGTGTGTGTGTGTGTGTGTGTGTGTGTGTGTGTGTGTGTGTGTGTGTGTGTGTGTGTGTATACAAGACGAAGGAAAAGAATAGGTAAAGAGAGATAGATAGATAGATACTATAGAAAGAGAGAGAGAGAGAGAGAGAGAGGGAAAGAAAGAGAGATCTTATGCATCGGAGGAAATCGATTAAATGTTTAAATAATAAAATCATCAGAATGGAAAGAAGAAGAAGAAGAGTATATTTCTAAAGTAAACAAATGGCACATCGATTAGAAAGAAAAGAAAAAATAGAAAAGAAAAGAAAAGAAGAAACGGAATAAATATATACTATAATAAAAAAGCATTAGATTTAGCTTTGTCTAAAGTTCTACAAGTTATGTTTTTAGTCAGCCTATAAAGACATACACGCTCACACACACGTGCACGCATGCACGCACGCACGTACGCACGCATACACACACAACACACACGCACAGACGTCTTATATATTGGCCATAATGCATTTGGCCTTGACCCGTTATCTACTTGAACGGCCGAGTTTATAAGTATGCGTCGACGAAACGAGCACGAAATGTGGCAAACGGCAGAAGTTGGACGTTTCTAATGCTTATACACGCACACGTGCCCGCACGCACGCACACACACACACACATTTATATACAAACAGCAGACATACATGTACTCGTATTGGTATTTAATTTATGCACGAGACTTATATATATGCCCGTCGAGTATAAAGTCACTGTGTGTATGTGTGTGTGTGTGTGTGTGTGTGTGTATGTGTGTGTGTGTGTGTGTGTGTGTGTGTGTGTGTATTTATCATTTCTGGAAACAAGTTCACGTATGGTTCTCTGTATCTAAATATGTATCTTATGTGTACGTCCGTATTAAACATACATACGTACGTATATACGTGCGTATATATATTTACGTGGGTCTCTCTCTCTCTCTCTCTCTCTCTCTCTCTCTCTCTCTCTCTCTGTCTCTGTCGTTGTCGTATGATCGAGCAGCGAAAGACGACACATAGAGTAACGCGAATAGTCATTTAATCATTATTATGCGAAAAGGGCCCGGCGGTGTGTTAAATAATGGAGAAGAGTATAAGGTCCCTCACGTGTTCTCTCAAATCTCACAAATTATGATTATAAATATACGAATGGCGTGTAAAAGAAATAAATGATTTTCTTTTTATTCCTTATCACGGTGGAAAAATAATGAACGATCGTGTCGTACTTCTTATTTTTTCTTCATATTCTTCTTCTTCTTCTTTTTCGTTTCCTATACCCCTCCCCCGCCGTATTCTTTTATTCGAGATATACATCGTAATTATTTAACCGGCCGAGATATTTCCAAGGTCGACAAGCCTTTCAGCTTTAGAGTAACCCGCGCGATCGATCCTCGTCAACTCGTTCACTCGATTCCCCTCCCCTCTCCTCTCCCCTATCCTACCCTACCCCACCCTACCCTCCCACATCCCATCACGTTTCGAAAGGAACACACGTTACGTAGACAAATTTTCATAAATTTTTTTTCTTCTCTTCTCTTTTCATTTCTTTTATTTCCCCTTTCCTTTTATTTTTCCTCCTTTACGTTTCTCTCTCAATATTTCCGACTACGTTTTCAATTTATCAACGTAGCTTCGTCGTCGACCGTATTCATCAACGTTTACCTCCATTTTCTTGTTAAATACTGAGAAATGATACACGTTCCGATATATTTTCTCTATGTTTTAACGTCTTCGAATGACGTATATCGTTACGAAACATCGTTAACGTACACTATACACGAGTACATTCAGTTTCAACTGTAACTGACCCGACGTCCAAGGAGGTTCAGTTAATCGTTCGATCGTTTAAAGAATTTTCAAGGTAACAACGATCGTCGGACGACCGGCCCGTTATTCAAAGAGTACGAACGTTCGATCTCGTAAATCATTCTCGATTCTTCGAACGTAAACGTCGATAACGAGTTTTACTCGTCGAACCTGCGAGATAATCGATAATTATTGTAACCCCCTTTTGCGGTATTATTGTTCCCGATAAGTAACCGCAATGACGGATAATAATAACAATTATTATTATTATTATTATTATTATTATTATTATTATTATTAATATTAATATTAATAACGGCAATAACAAAACTACGATCTTGGCACGTACATCGAAGATGAAAAAGTGAACCGACAAGAAAAAAAAAGGAAAAAAAATGAATGGAGGGGAAAAAACGAGCGAAGCGAGAAACAATTTGTTTCTATATTTTAAATGATTTAAAGAAGAGTGAGTGAGAGAGAGAGAGAGAGAGAGAGAGAGAGAGAAAGGGATAGAGAAAATGGAAAAGATCGAACGACTGACCTGTTTTGTATCGTCGATCGATAAAATCGACGATAAAGTGGATAAACGTGAACTATTACTCCGTTGAAAAGGAAATAAAAAACGAAGAGAGAAAAGAAAGGGAGAAAGAAAGGGAAAAAACAACAACAGCAACAACAACGACACAAAATCGAACGTGAGATACGAAGCGTAATCTGGTGTGTTCGTTCTTCCGTTCGTAGTATAACAAAACTGGCAATACTTTTTGTTGTTACCCCATACGAGATATACGGCCGAACCAAAGTGAGAGAAAGAGAGAGAGAAAGAGAGAGAGAGAGAGAGAGAAAAGGCTCAAACTCCTATGGAGATTTATGAACGATATCAAATATAGACAGGTGTGTTTCCCCGATCACGAAAAGAGAAGAACGAAAAATATTGGATAGATATTTGCATCCATGAAAGAACAGACGAACACGGCTGGTAATTTTCTATATATGTGCAAATGTACGTGAATGTACATATATTTATCTTGACCAAAGATATATATATATATATATATATATATATATATATATATATATATATAGAGAGAGAGAGAGAGAGAGAGAGAGAGAGAGAAAGAGAGAGACAGTAACATGTAGATTTTTATTTAATTTAACCCCTCCATAAACGTCGTGTAACTTCGAAGTCACGCGCTTATAATATACGGTATGGGCTAAAAGTAACTAAACTAGGTGAATTTAAAAAAAAAAATCAATCACTCCATTGCCGAGACTTCTGTCCTACATGCCCGAGTACGAGTTGTAATTTTGCAATCCGAAAGGAAAAAATAAAAAGTATTTGCCTGAAAGAGGCAACTTGATTTTTTTATCACCCGAATTAACTTTGACCCCTATCCGGGAACTTTAGGGCCATTCATGTATTTGGGTATACTATTTCATTTCGTCCCTATGAAATTATTCGTTAGTTCACGTAATACGAAGTATTTCGTCTTCTTTTCTTTTTCATTTCTTTTTTGTTTTTTGTTATTTAAATTCCAAGTTATACTTAATGTAATAAAGTACTACTATTGATGGGGTAAGGGGATTGGACGATATACTGGGTGTGTGAAACAATAAATTCGATTACAGAGATCATGGAGATGAGGAGAAACTTTGTTTACGAAAGTCGTATGGTACAGAGAAAACTATAATATAATGGTAATCATTTTTTTTTTTTTTTCTATGTAAAGTACACACGTAAAGTGCATATGATAATCGACCTAGTTTTTTTTTGTTGTTGTTTAATGGAACCATATATTTTTGTTACTTCGAGTTTTTTATCCTTCAATTTTTTATACATTGACGACTGTTAACAAATTGTTTTTATATTTAATTTTAAATAAATGATATAAAATTTGCGTAATCATAGCAAGAATTTGAACGATTTCATTGTAGTTACGTCCTTGTTACGAGAGGAAAGAAATAGATTCGATTAAAAAACAAAAAATTATTAACAAAATCGATCTCATTGTAAGAATATTGTTGCAATGTTTAATTAAATAAAGGATAAATTGCTCTTTGAAACGGCGTTTCGTTCGAGTCTCTACGATTTTTCGTTCGGAAGATATCGCCCTCGAAAGATTTTCATTCATTATCACCTGATCGTAGTAGTCGTAGTAGTAGTAGGCCCCCGTTAATTCCTTATTTATGAAATTTATTATGGAATTTATGTAGGTCAGTGTGTCATCGAGCTAATTTGAATGAAATTATATGGGTCAATCTCAGGAACTAAAAGTCGTAGAGACTTGAAACAAACATCATTTTAAAGGGCCATGACTCTTCTCCATTTTTCTTTCCAACGCATTGCTAATAATTGTTAACAATTCGTCATAAACAATTTTTACGAACAAATTCTTACTACAAGTAAAGTCATGTAGTTTTGTCAAAGGAAAAAAAAAAAAAAAAAAAAAGAAAAAGAATTCATATCAGATATCGACTGGTTTGCGAGATTACGTAAATCAATAAATAATTAATAAACGAATTATTTTTGTTGCCGTTGCAACAATTGTTTTCATATCATTAAATTTCTTCGTAAAATCCGAGAAAAGATTGGTACATAATGGAAAATTGAAAGAAAATAATAATATTGAAAATATTTAAATCATAATGTTCGTAAATTAAAGGTACTTCGCTAATGAGATTAATTTTTATACTCGTTCGGAAACGATTGAAATTTAATCGAATATTGATCGTTCAACGCGGATCCTTTATTTCGAATAAGTCCCTACATCCACTCCAAATATAACGAGCGATCATCGTCTTATCGAAGGTTCTTTTCCTTTTTTAGGTCGAAGTAATATGAATAATGGAATAAATTTCTTTAATTCTTTACCCCGGTTATATCAGAAACAAATAAATAACCGGATGAGAAAGACCTAACAGTGTAAAATATTTCAAGCGCGATATTGGAATTATCTTGAGGTGGAAAAAAAAGAAACAACTACGAATATAATAAAAGATGGAAAAAAAGGTGGAAAAGAGGATAAATATCGGGAAAAAGTTTCTGAACGGGGGAAAGGACAAAAAGGGAAAAGGGAAGGAAAAAGGGATAAGGAAAGAGAGGAGGAAAAGGAGGTAAAGGAAGAAAGTAGAAAAGGAAGAAATGGAAAATTATTTTTAATCCGAGGGATACTTAAAAATAATTTAAACGAGAGAAAGACGATTATTATGCGTGAAGTTAGAATGGTGAATATATGATCAAAGGAGGAAAAAGGGTCTCTTTACGAAGTAATATTACGTACAATTTTTGTGGCCAACGTTAACGTTGTTAATTACAAATTCTTGGTAAACGGGGAATTGCACGAATGTTTTCAAACGACACGAATATTATTCGGTGCTCGTCCGCCCACTCTTTCTCTACCCACGTTTCATTCCATTTAAATAAAGTGATCGTTAAATTCACGTAATTATTGATACGTCAACACCGCTACATTCACTCTCTCTCTCTCTCTCTCTCTCTCTCTCTCTCTCTCTCTCTCTCTCTCTCTCTCTCTCTCTCTCTATCTATCTATCTATCTCTCTCTCTCTCGTTTTATCGGTCGTGTTTCACGAACGACAACTTTTTCAAATAACTCAGTCGAATCCCCTATTTTTATCGTACGACTATTCAATCGTATCTGACCGTTATTTTTTCATATAATTGATAAAACAAATCATCAAACGGATTTATTGTCAAAATTGCTGTGGAAATATATATTAACGAGCGTGTAAATAAATATATACGTGTGTATACGTGAAAACAAAATTATGATTTACATCGTGGAACACGAACAGTGATCTTTTTTTATATATTAAAAATAAGATTCTTGAAATATATCCACGTGCTAATAATAGTTATATATATATATATATAGGGTATGTCAAAGAATTATGATATATACATATAAAAGGTAGAAACACACAGTGATTTTGTTGAAATAAAAATATTTGAATAAAAAATAAAACTTGTAATTCATAAGTGCACGTAAAGTACATATTTATATAAATACATACATACCGATATATAGAGTATGGTAAGAAGATTATGATGTACTTGTAGTACACAGAGTTATTTCTTATAAATAAAAAAAAAATACGATTAGAAGTGTTAGTTGTAAATGGGGTATATAAAAGTTAGAGGGGGAAGAAAAAAGGTGAATAAATAAATAAATAAATAACAATCAAGTTGAAATTGAGCGAAAATAAGAACAGTGAAAATGTTTATACGTTCGATGGGTTAAATAATTTCTCATCGTTTACGACAAATTTTCCATCTATTGATGTTCCTAACGATTTCTTTTTTTCTTTTTTTTTTTTTTTTGCGAAATAAAAAAATAATTTACTTAATACATTCTTCTTTCCTGTTTCTGTTCACAGCTGACAGCAGCTTCTTACTGGCAAATGCTCAGATCGTCGACTTCCCGATCGTCTATTGCAACGAGAGCTTTTGCAAGATCTCTGGTTACAATCGTGCCGAGGTATAAAATCCAATCCTGTTATCGACCCTCCGACATCCCTATGACCTTTATATATATATATATACACATACACATCTATAACCATTAGAAACCCGGACTGGGAGATTTAACAGAGGTTGAATCAACCAAGTCGTTCTACACTATAAACATGTCGATACCACGTACAATGTGTTTCTTATGTAACGTGACAAATTAGAAATTAGTATTATCCATTTTTTTAATTTATTTGATTTATAATAATATACCTTTGCAAATTGACGCAACGTATTTTTCCTCGAAATATCATAGACATGTTATGTCATCGCATGTCCTTATTCTCTTTCTTTTTTTTTTTTTTTTTTTAATAGCACAAATACATACGTCGATATTATACGATATATATATATATATTTTTTTTTTATTTGACGCGAGACCAACAATCAAAGATTAAAGTCTCATTTAATCGTGTTCTCTTTTGGATCGTACAATTTATTGAATAAATATTAGACAAAATTGACATAACACATTTTTACTATCGATTTTCATAATTATATAACATCGTGCGACGTCTACCACCGACACATATTTTCTGTATTTCAAATGAACGTTTACATAACGCGAACTAAAATAGAAATTACTATTGTTCAGCTAACATAATTTATTAAATACTTTCGAAGATCGACGTGACCGACATGATTTTTCTTTGAAATACTGCAAACACATTTCTATCATTAATTAGAAGAAAAAAAAAAAGAAAAACAAGACAAAAAGAAATTCTAGAACTGATCGGAAATTAAGATTGTCCGCTTTCTTTTCTTTTTTCTTCCTCTTTTCTTATTTAACTCGCACAATTCATCGAATACCTACTACGGTAAATGATATACAACGTATTTTTTTACTTTTAAATTTATTGTACTTCGAACGAGGAATAAAATAGAAGAAGAAGAAGAGAAAGAATAAAAAACAAAAGAAAAGAAAAAGAAAGAGAACGTCGTCCAAAAAATTGCCGAGCTCTTTTCATTGCAATAACCGAAAAATATAACCAAAGCCCTCACACCGGTCTATTCGAATATAACGACGCGAAAAATTTTCACGTACTACCTGTACGTACGTTAATTCTGCGTATTACAAAGAGAATGATCGCCATGTGAGATTAGAGGATATATCAAATATTATTTTTAGCCGGCATCCGTGCAGCGGGGATTTTGCGATTTACCACCGGCAGTGGTGTCCGTGAAATTGCGATAGCAATACATCAAATCTGCTTTGGTTTTCTCTCGTCCTCATAGTTTGCAATGGGGGGGTGGAGGACGAGCGAGGTGTTGGTAGGGGTAGGTGGGAGATGATGGGAGGGAGGAATTTAAAGTAGGGAGGAGGGCAAAGCTGGTGAGATACAGTAAACTTCGTTTCGTTACGAATGTTTTGTTGGTAATCCGATTAGTTTTTTTTTTTTTTTTTTTTTTATACTCGCGCATCGAAAAATTAATTAATTTGATAGGGTAATAACGTTCTGTTTATTGTTACTGGTATTGGTACATCACGAACGAACACGACGATAAGGTGTACTCTGTCAAAATTAAAAAAGAGAGAGAAAGAGAGAGAGAGAGAGAGAGAGAGGGGAGAGGGAAGATTAATATCAGGATTACAAATTTTTTTACACAGGTTATGCAAAAGTCATGCCGATGTGGTTTCATGTACGGGGAACTAACGAACAAGGAAACGATAGCCAGGATCGAAGAGTGTCTCGAGGGCCAAATTCACGACCAATTCGAGATACTCCTCTACAAGAAGAACAGTAAGTTAATTTTATTATATATATATATATATATATATTGAGCATGATATTATGATGCTTCGGTGTCGTCGTATTCGTGGCTTTTCAAAAGAGAATCGACCATTTCGAGTATAAACAATTAATTTATCATAACATTGATTTATCTAATTATTATATATAATGACTCGCCATAGTTAATCCTATGACATATAATCTCGATCATAATATCTATTACAGAATGGTAATAAACAAAAAAAGAGAGAGAGAGAGAGAGGAAAAGAAAAACGAACGAATATTTGCTTGCGAATAAACTTTTTTTTGTTTTTTTTTTTTTTGATTCTTCCTCAATCGAGTCGAATCTCGAAGACGTCGATTCTCGAATGAGTTACACCGACGGGAAGTAATCTCGAGGCACGAAATGTATTTATTGTGCATGCTCAAAAGCTCGTCGAACGTCTCGGTTCCAAAAAAAAAAAAAAAGAAAAGAAAAAAAAATATTTACTATCGTTTGCATCTCATCTTTTCTTACCGAGTTTGTGTCACCGGATTTACGTCAGTCAGATCTCGCCTTCCTCGTCATCGACTCTTACCATATGTGTCACGTATCGATAAATTATTCATCATCGGCTTATAACTTCTCGATCATACATTATGGCGTTATTACACGGCCGTCCGTTAATTTACGGGAGTTCATTATCTCTTCGTACGCGCGATTTGATTTTTACACGATAAAAAAAAAAATAAGGCAATATATTACTCTTCTATTTTTATTTGTCATTATTTATTATCGCCGTTTACCTCGTTACCGATAATACCCAAATGTGTTATCACAAACGAGAGATTTCGCGCGAACGAGTATTTGGACCTTATCCGCCAATAAAAAAAAGTCAAAAATTGATAATGGCCTTGTAACGCGACATCCGATAACGACGGATTGAATAAAATCTCTCTTCGTTTTTTCTATAATTTTATAATTTTTTTCTTGTTTCCTCTCCATTCGATACTTTTATAACTTGTATTTTTCTCTTTACTGTTTTCTCTTTTTTCTTACAACTAACGAAAAACTTCATTAACGCGATTTTTGTCCACGCGTAAAAAAAAGAAAAGAACAGAAAAAAATAAAAAAAAAAACGCAAACCTCTGCATGGAAGGAATATTTCGCGTAAATCAAGGGACGGTTTGTAACAAACGTCATTTTCTTTTCGATTGAACTCACTTTTCCTTTATCATAATCGAACTCGAATCACTATTATTCATTACTCTACATACTAACGAGGTTTTCGACTACGATCACCTATGTGCATACCGATAGTACGAATAATTAGATTGTAATTCAACGATAAGAAAATAACGTCACAATACAACGTTAATATTTATTCTACATAAAAACACATGCATGTATGTATGTACGTACGTGTAAGTTCGTATTCGAAATGATAGTTATGGTATGAGGAACGTTTAATATATATATATTACATATATATATATATACACACAAAAGAGAAGATTGATCGAGATCGATCGAATCCTTATTTTCCACCTCCTCCCCCACCCCCACCCCTTCTAGTCGACAGACCAAACGTTAAGTTCAAATAATAAAAGATCGTTCTGTTTAAAGGTACCCCACGAGGTATGTCTAACACAGGTTCACAAAAGCGTGCTCGCAAAATCCACGAGTAAGTCAGCCTCGAATCTAACAGTATAACAAACTAATCAAATCAACGACACACGGCTCGAAATACGTATTTAATATATACACTATTTGTCAATTTAAAGAGAAAGAGAGAGAGAGAGAGAGAGAGAGAGAGGATTTGAACACCCTCCTCCTCCCCACCCCGACCCTCCCGAAAGAAAAAAAAAAACATTCGAAATGAATCGACGAAGAGGATCGTCGAGAGTGATCGTCTCAAAAAAAAAAAAAAAAGAAAAGAGAAAAAGATAGGAAAGACAGAAAAAAATAAGGAAAAACTAAGATCATCGATCGATCATTCACCAAAAAGATATCGACGAAATTTAATCCCCCGTTCTTATTTACTCTCTCGAGCACTTTTTTTCTACATTTCTTTTTTCTTCTTCTTCGTCTTCTTCTTCTTCTTCTTCTTATTCTAATTCTTTTAATTCTTTCCGCTTTCCTTTTTCTCTTTTTTATTGACATCAAAAACGTATAATATCGCAAACCCGGTTAACCAAAACCATCATCCTCCTCGTCCCCGCTTCTTTCCCTATCTACCTACTCCCTCCACCCCCCCCCCTCCTCATCGTCTACCAGTCAGCATCATCTCTCTTTCTTTTCGGTCCTCACTGCGTTCCAAATTCCTTTATCGCTTACGTTTATCAATACGAAAGTATACGGTAAGATATATCCACACGCTTGAAGAATTTGTAGAGAACCTCCTAATGCGAATTTATATACCTAGCAAGTAGATAAAGACTAGAGAAAGGTGCTGCAGGATTATATAAATATATACACGTATGTATATACACACGCACACGCACACGCGCACACAAACACGTATATAAAGTTCTATTCATGTACACGTACTTAAGTACGCATTCGACGTTCGACAATGCGAAAATACATTATTTTTCAGCTCGAACTCGACCTTTAGTACTACGTATACAAGGTATGCGTTGAAAAGGATAAAAGGATGTAAAGAGAAACGAACAGAGAAAAGAAAAATAAATAGATAAATAAGGTATACGAGAGAATGCGGATCCATTCGTTCGTCCACGTAAAAATAAATTCGAATTTGTTGGTCGAGAAAAAAAGAAAGAAAAAGAAGAAAAAAAGGAAAGAGAGAGAGAGAGAGAGAGAGAGAAGAAGAAGAAAAAGGAAAACAAAAATCTAATAGTCCGAGTCTCGTTTCTTGTTTGTACTCATAAAGGGATCACTTTCTACGTATCCGTTTTACGTTTATATAAGAATTGTCTTTTCTACGCCATCCTACACATTTCCATATTTGTTTAAGCACATTATGTACATACTATTACATACATACAGGTATGGACGGGTCGAAAGTTTCTAGGTGATATTAATAAATCAATTATTCCTTTTCGAGACTCTTTAGGCTAATTTTCTTTCTATTTTATTATTATTTTTTTTCTTTTTTTTTTCTCTCTTCTTCCCTCTCTTTTTTCCGCGAATTTTACAAAACCGTCCAAGCTGGGCTTGGGACAACTACCGGGCTCCTCGAAAAAGTATAATTGATTTTTAAAATCGCCTCGAAACTTTTGACCGCGTCTGGAAACTCTTGGACGCCGACCGAAAATTTTTTACCCCGCGACCCATCCCCAACACCCTCACCCCTCACCCCACAACCCTCATCACATCCCAGCAGTATATATATATACGAAACAAAATTTACGTGCACGCATTCGAAAGAAATAATTTATTAACGTTTGCGAAACTATGATATATACATGCATACGTATGATATCGAATATTGCGAGTATTTACAAGATCTCTAAAAGAAAATCCTAATTAAATATTGTAAATATTGTTAATACGAGTGAATGTCGTAACGAATATCGATGACTTTTAACGATAGTACGACTGACGATAGATCGTGGATGGTATCCATTGCGATCCTACGAATGATAAATAATAGCCTACAAGGTCTCGAGCAGGAAGCAAAACGATTTTGAACTCCGTGCTCTTTCACCCTCTACCCTCTTCGCTTCGGTATCCGTCGTCTCGTTAATTCGCATCGACCCAGTTTCCATCTCGCGAACTCATCATGGATCGCTACGACTCTGGGTATGAAACAAGGAAAAAGAAAAAAAAGAAATCCTGATCGCGTACGAGAGGTGAAAGTAGAAAAGAGAGAGAGAGAGAGAGAAAAAGAAATCTGATGGAGAGAGAAGACCATGTAAAAGAAGTGACTTTATCCTTCTCTATAGGGTGAAAAAAAAAAGAAGAAGAAGAGGAAGATGAAGAAAGAAGGAATAAAAAAAATTTTAATTCCTTCAGTTCGTTCGAGTTTAAAAAGACGATTAACCCTCTATAACCCAATTTTTGTTTTCTTTCTATAAAAATATTATATATTATAACGATATGTTATTACTTATGTAATACTAAAAAAGTAGTATGGTTGTATGACTTCGCACATACATGCACACGCACACATTAAAACACATTTGTGACTACATTCGTTATTTGTGAGTAATAGTTACACCAAAAGCAATTTTAACTATACCACTTAGAACGGTATTATTTGTATAGATAAATTGGCACGGTATAAATAAATATTGCAATACTGTGTATAAAAATGTTATAACCTAAACTTAACGATTGAAAAAAAAAACACACACATATAGAAAAAACTTTGAACGTGAAACCGCAAGTTAATTTTCAGGCCGTACGATATATGAGAGGGAGAACTGAAAAATTACGTTTTCATTTTTACGCAATCGCGTAACTTTGAAGTTACGTAATATTGTAGAGGGTTAATTAAATAGAACTCGAAGATGAATAAATAAAGAGAAAGAGAGAGAGAGAGAGGGAGAAAACGTCTTTGTTTCGAAACGTAAAGATGTTGAAACTTTTATTCTGTCTTACGGACACGCCATCGTTGTTTGATAATCGTTCAATGGAAAAGAAACACAAAAAAAAGAAAAAAGAAATAAACAACATCTTAGGTGAATACATTGGTATCGTAACGGACAACAAATAATGGCATCTAAGACAATAATCCTCTCTCAGAGAATCCAACGAAGAATCGATTCGAAAGTTTTATCGAGCACGTCCACGCCCACCTGACATTAGAAAGAAAGAGAGAGAGAGAGAGAGAGAGAGAGAGAGAGAGAGAGAGAGAGAGAGAAAGAGAGAGAGAGTGAGAAAGTGAGAGAGAGAGAGAAGAATCCTATTTAAATTAATACACCCATCCAATATATATATATACACATATATCTCTCTAACACCCCTATAAGGTGTTTCATAATAATAATAATAAAAATAACAATAATAATATTAATAATAATAATAATAATATCACATGAGACATGTATACATCGTGATCGCGAAATTATAAATAAATATTATTAACAAAATGTTTATAATATAAGCATAGATCGTCGTTTGGTTATTTATCGAAACCTAAGGCTCAAGGCACCGATTATGAATTTATTGATTTTATCACGTATTATGAAACACCCATACCACGTATATGTAGCCATATTATATATACATACATACATACATACGTATATGTATGTACATATATGTATATATATATAATATAATACATTATTTTCTTCAATATATTTCGTTATCTTCTTCTTTGCATAAACTTTTTTTCTCTCTTTCCTCTAACTCATCCGCATCTTGGCTTAAACGCAACTGAATACACGTACACGTATGTATGTATGTATGTATGTATATACGTACGTACGTACATACGTGCACACGTACGCGTACACAAGGAGACAGGAGCAGTAAACATACACATACGCTGCGACATTGATCCGAAATTAGAAACACGAAATTGCAAGCGGCTTCGCTGACCTATCGTCGATCCATCCCCCTTTGACGTATCCCATCGCTAGCGCATTGTTATCTCTACGTTATGGAGACGCTAAATGAAATATGCTTTAAATTATGTTTGTCACTTGTCTTAGCTAATTTCGTATCGCTCGATATATATATACATATTATATATACAATATATGTATATAGATATATATGTATATATATATATATATATATATATATATATATATATATATATATATAAAAGCATCATGGCATACGTTGAGTGATTAGAAAAGAGTGAGTGAGTGAGAGAGAGAGAGAGGGAGAGAGGAGCGTGTCCAGTGTCCAGGAAGATTGAAACGCGAAGCTTAATCTTTCATTAAAGCTGATTGATCTAAACGTTGCTAAAGTACATAGATAGCGCATGGCTTTTATATATGTATATACATAAACGTATGTACGTATGTATGTATGTCTGTATGTATGTATATAGGTATAGTAACTATACACACGATTCAATCTATCTCTCGTATCTTTTTTTTTCTTTTTCCTTTTTGTTTTCGTTTTTTTTTTTTAATCCTTTCTTTTATTTTTTTTGTTTCTTCTTCTTCTTCTTCTTTTTTTTTTTTTCTTTTAAATTCCTTCGAACAAAGAGAAGCATGCCACGACAAACGCAAGCAAAGATAATAATTTAGTCTCTCTTTGACGTATTTTTTTTTTTTTCATCATCGATTCGACGGGCCGAATTCGATCAAAGGAAATTTTTTACAGAGGATATGTAGCGTATTTACATAACGATCCGGTAATAAAATTGTACAAATGATAATTAACCCTTTTTAAGTAGGAATATATTGACCTCGAGCTTTATGTAAATTCTACATATCGTGTAGATTATTCTTCTTTTCTTTTTTTCTTTCTTTGTTTTGTCTTCTTTCACCACCCTTCTTCAATTTTTCCTCGTAGAAATCAGAATAATAGACATATACATATTTATATATATATATCCTTATTTGATTAGATACTACTTACCCAGTACTATTTTTATTATTATTATTATTATTACTACTACCACTATTATTATTATGATTATTATTATTAATACTATTATTTGCATCGATACATCGTCGAAATCGTAAATATTTTTCAATGAATAATCTAATATTAAATCTCGATTCGGGATATGCAGAAACACCACTATGGCTTCTACTACAAATAGCACCGATCAAAAACGAACGAGACTTGGTCGTTCTGTTCCTGTTAACCTTCCGGGACATAACGGCTTTGAAGCAGCCGATCGAAACGGACGACAGCAAGGGTGGCCTATCGAAATTTGCCAAACTAGCGAGATCGGTTACCAGATCGAGATCTGTCCTCGTCTCGCAATTCAGTTCCCACCTTCCGGCTCTGAAGGATTCTGCCTTGCCCACCACGGCAAAACAATCGAATCTGGCTCATGTAAGTTTTTATATCGTTCGATCGCGAATGATGATAAAGAAGAAAGAAAATGATGATTAAAAAAAAAATAAAAAAATAAAAAAAACAAGAGAGAAAACGAAAAAAAAAGTGGACGTCAACGATACCCACCACCAATTTTATATTTAATCGCCTCCCCCCCTATTGAAATGAATTTCAGATGATGTCCTTGAGCGGAGATGTAATGCCACAATACAGACAGGAAGCGCCAAAGACTCCGCCTCACATTTTGTTACATTATTGCGCTTTCAAAGCCATCTGGGATTGGATTATTTTATGCTTGACCTTCTACACGGCGATAATGGTTCCGTACAACGTTGCTTTCAAAAATAAAACCAGCGAGGATGTTTCTCTTTTGGTACTCGACAGTATAGTCGACGTAATATTCTTTATCGATATAGTATTAAATTTTCATACCACGTTCGTCGGGGCTGGTGGTGAAGTTGTGTCCGATCCAAAAGTAATTCCAATTGTACTTTTTTTCTTCTACAATATATCCTATACATACATACATATATATATATATATATATATATATATATATATACACATGCATACACATATATACATATATACAATATGTATATCCGTGTGTGTGGCAATCGATACGTTTAACGATATCGATAAATTTCATCATAGGTCATCAGAATGAATTATCTAAAATCTTGGTTCATCATTGATCTACTGAGCTGTTTACCTTACGACGTGTTCAACGCGTTCGATCACGACGAGGACGGTATCGGTAGTCTCTTCTCCGCATTGAAGGTCGTCCGTTTGCTTCGTCTTGGAAGGGTTGTTCGCAAACTCGATCGGTATCTGGAGTATGGAGCGGCCATGCTCATTCTTCTCCTCTGTTTCTACATGTTGGTTGCTCACTGGCTGGCCTGTATCTGGTACGTCACATTAAGGTGATTTTACTCTGCGTACACACTTTCAAGGTAACACATCTTGATAGGAGAATTGGCTGCATATAATATCACATAGGATACATATACATACATAGAGACACACATATACACATGATTACAACATGACGGACTCGCATTGTTATCGCAATTTATCCGCTACGTTTAGTTTATGTTGCGCTTCGAGTCTATCTGCACGTTTAAATTTGATTAATCAAAAATGACGCTACGATGAGTTTGAAGGGATCGCTGATCTATAATATATGCGTATATCTTTACATCAACGAGAAGAGCGCTTTTTCGTCTTTTCATCGTCATCGAAAGTCGTTCGAGATACTACAAAAGCGGCATGCGAGAATCATGCTTTTTTTTCGAAATCTACTCTCAGACAAATCGTCGAAACAGAAGCGAGACGACGCGCTACTATTAGATTTAGAAAATTCTATATTGTAGACGGCTCGTACACAGAGATCGATAACTTCTTTTTTTTTCTTTTTTTTTTTTTTTTTTTTCTTTATATATTTGGTATGTCCATTAGAACAACGCGCGGTTAAATGTCCATAATTTTCTTGTAAGAAATGTCCATTGGCGTTGAAGGTATTCGATAGGAAGATCGGATGCCGACAATGGAGTACAATATTCGTGGCTATGGAAGTTGGCCAATGTTACCCAGTCACCGTACAGCTACTTGTGGACCAATGCCAGCACAGCACCAGAACTAGTTGCTGGACCATCGCGCCGCACTATGTATGTCACTGCACTTTATTTCACGATGACTTGCATGACTTCCGTCGGCTTTGGAAACGTCGCGGCAGAGACAGACAACGAGAAGATATTTACCATCTGCATGATGATAATTGCCGGTACGAATTGATAACGATATAATATTATGATTGCAAAAGTTACACCTTAATAACGCAAAAGATATGACTCGTACGGCGGTAATACAAATACATATGTATATATATATCTTAAATAGCATTGCTGTACGCTACAATCTTCGGTCACGTTACAACAATTATACAACAAATGACATCGGCCACCGCGAAATATCATGACATGTTGAACAACGTTAGGGAATTTATGAAACTCCATGAGGTACCTAAAGCCCTAAGCGAACGTGTCATGGATTACGTAGTAAGTACATGGGCAATGACCAAGGGCCTAGATACAGACAAAGTACTTAACTACTGCCCAAAAGATATGAAAGCCGATATTTGCGTACACCTCAATCGGAAAGTTTTCAATGAGCACCCTGCCTTCAGGTAGGCATACAATTAAAACATATCCTTCGATAAAGTTTCATTTAAAACTACCTTTTATGGATATATATAATATATATACATATTAATCCAAATTACGACTAATATTAAAACTAATCACTAATGAAATGTTAATTATCGATGTCCAGGTTGGCATCCGATGGATGCTTACGTGCTTTAGCAATGCATTTTACAATGTCGCACAGTGCACCCGGTGATCTGCTCTATCACACAGGTGAATCTATCGACTCGTTGTGCTTCATCGTCACAGGAAGCTTAGAGGTTATACAAGACGATGAGGTAGTAGCGATTCTTGGGAAGGGTGATGTCTTTGGTGACAGCTTTTGGACTAACCCATCGGTAGGACAGAGCGCGGCCAACGTTAGAGCACTAACTTATTGTGACCTTCATACCATTAAGCGTGATCGGCTGTTAGAAGTTTTGGATTTTTATCAAGCCTTCGCTAACTCCTTCGCCAGAAATCTTGTACTAACGTACAATCTAAGCAATCGGGTGAGTGAGAATTCTCTTTCATTAATTAATTTTCTTCGCTTAATTTAAATGATTTTGTTTCTTTTGCTCTCTTAAGTATTATCTACAAATGCAAGACGTCGATACGCTAAACGATTGGAAAACAATACTTCACGCTTTCTCATTACTTTATTGAATTCGCATTACGTTCAATAACACATGCGATAAATTTTATTTCTTTTGATATCGATAAACAGCTATTTTTCCCTTTTTCTTGTTATGCATTTTTAAAACATGTTATATATGTGTGTGTATATATATATAGATATATATATATACACAATATAACATGTTTTAATATATATAACACACACACATACACACACACAATAGCACTTACGACGAAATCTTTACATTGACTAGTAGTTACGAAACACACCTTCTTGATAATTGATTTCAAACGATCAGGAACTATATAATAAGTATGTAGATTACACTGTGTATTCTATGACATATCTCAACATTAAGAAGCAGTGTTCAATATACATTTATACAATATTCGAATGATATATATGTGTGTATATGTGTGCACATAGGAAAAAAATTATATATGTATATACATATATTGAAAGAGATCGGACCGTCTGATGACGATACTTTGTTATACACTTGATGAAATAATTAACAATAAAGAGAAATGTACAAATTAAATCTGACAGGGTAACATGTATAACGTATAACCATTATATCGTTCGAACATTCATACATATATAACATATAATATAGATATAATAGACAAAGAACGATCGCCATCTAATTTAATTAATTAAAATTTTCCATAAATTGATGCCATCAACAAGAATTTCTGATCCATTACCATATATATGTGCATATATATATATATATACACATATGTATAATATCTAAAAATGTAGATCATTTTTTGCATTCTTAAATTAATTTGCTAGTAATGTTGTTCGTCGATAAAATATAGAACTAAATATTCAATATATTAGATTTTAATCTTTACTTTTAAGTATATCCAGAGAGTTCTCTCTTTTATCATATATATTATATATATGCATACACACATACATACATACATACATACATATATATGTATGTATGTATGTATAATCTGAATGACTTAATTTTCAATAAATTTCGATTAGAATTGAAAATTTCAATAACGACCATACAATATAATTAATAGTAATATGAATCTTACACGATAATCTTCAAATATTTAAGCACGATTAGTCTTTTTTGTCCCTAATTCCTTCACTATGCATTTTACGTCCTTGAAGTTCCATCATTACTTTAGCTGTAGGATCTTGATCCAAAACAGATTTATTTTCTCTTACATTTTCTTCTACCGTCGGTATCGGACCAACGCCCCATATCTCGCAATGCTTGATTCTAAAATTCTCTTTGCCACTTAATTGCACATAATTTTGGAATGTTGTGCACGATATACTTGATTTACCAGTTCCGTACTCAGAATCTAACCATAATCCTGGATAATTTAATTGTCCACCCATAAGTAAACCATTTGGCATAGTTTGTTGGTAAAGATTCAAGTATTGATAATGATTATTATAACTTGTCGAAGAAAACGTTAAAATATCTGGCTCGAGTTTGAATAGGAAACACCCTTGATTTCCTATAAAATTTGGTCCCAATCTCCAACTATCCGGAGCAAAACCACCAAACACGTGATCATCGGTATCTTGTAATATAATAATTGTTGCACCTTGCATAGTTATTCTTCCTAGCATCGTGGAGAATGATTCTCCATGTACCTGACTAGAAAATAAGAATCTCCATTCTTTGCGGAGTTCATGAGGTAAACTCAGATTTAGGAACAAAACGTCGCCGAGCCCCAGAATACTCGGAAAGTGGGGAATATTTTCCAAACCTTTACAAGCAGGTAACAAATTTAAATCATTGATCCGTGCACTCATATTCTTATCTCCTTTCTTCTGAGAAATTAAGAAAAGGCACTGAAAAACGTGTGATTGAATAGTCTTAAACGTAGCAGCTGCAGCAAACCAATTTTCTACTTGATCAACTGTTAACACATCACCATACTTGACAATATCTTCACACAAACTTCTCGAACGCATATTTATACGTCTATTATTCACAGTACAACCAATACTACTCCATGATTGATAATGCGAGTTGGCAGTATTTTTTTGCAGCCTTAAATAAGAATTAATGGTAGCTTGAATATATTGCAGAAACGTGGCAGTAGGTATTTCAAACTTCTGCTCTTCTTCCGAAAATCCCTCAAATATCAAATCAGTACGTTCTGTCGCGCTTCCACGTACCGCAAAAACGTATAAGCGACCAAAATTTTCTCCGTTTATGGCGGAAACCTTTTTGCCAGGTTCGTGGCAAAGAAATCTTACAACAAATTGCAAAAGCACGTCATCCAAGTGCATCGACCAGTGTTTAAAAATATCTTCACGTTTTATAGAACCAGAACTTCTAGACATTGATTTAAAAATATTGTCCACTAGTGTTAATTCGTCTGCAGATAGAATATTTGCAGAAGAAGCAGAACGGCTTGATCCGTGACCCATCTAGAAAACAATGATAGAAAGTATCATTAATATTTCATACTTTATCAATCAAAACCTTTTTCATTTTATACCGATATAAATTTACCTGAACCTTTGGTTTAATATTGAAATTAATAAAGTCTATAAAAGTTAATATATATATAAAAAAAAAACAGTCCTGGGAAAAGTAATTATAATGAAGAACAAATGAAGCTTCCATAATTTACGTGTCTTTTTTTTTTCAAACTAATTGCCTCTCCCTAAAAATTGCTATATTTAAAGGGTAGAAAAGAGATATGACACTATTTGACAAACGTATGATCAATTTTAAGTGAGCAACATCTATCGTAACATAAAATTTAGACCCTTGGTATCTTCACGAAGCAAAGTATTCTCCTAAATATAAGAACGTCGTAAAATCGTTTGATTGGAAAATCGACGATATTATTTTCCATTCATCGAACAAACGGTGATCTTCTTTTTTCATGGTTATTGAAACATATGAAAAGTGATGTAGATTTTGTTAAGTAAAAACCCCATTAATTTTCAAAAGATAAAGGAAACAAATGACCGAACACAAATACGAACCTTCTAAACGTATGTAATCTTCTATACGAAGAGCCATAAAACCTTTCCTCTGCACTTTTCCAACCAACGCGAGTCAGAAATACAAAGGAGAAACAAAAAAATAAATAAATATATATATATATATATAAATATATCTAAAGAACAATAAAATACTTAAAAAGCTTCAAAATCAATGATACGAGCCTTCGGTTATTTGATTATAATTCAATCCTGTCATATTTTCGATTTATAATTTCGCTTATACCTTTTAAAAAAGACTTAACGCAGGTAGTGTTCCGAAGTAATATAAGCTAAGGAAGAGCGTATATCTATTTCGAGGTTAAGAAGACGTGTAAAAACGTCGACTCCGAAAGTTCCTTTGTGCTGCTAGTGGTACGCCTATTGACTAATGTCACGGCGCATGCGTGACAACCTCCTCCTCTCCCTTGCCCACGTCTCTTCCCACACAGAGTCTGAGACCAACATACGATTTCATCTAATTTCTTTTTTACGTATTCGCGTTTCGTGCGACAGTCCATTTGCGTAAACATTTGACCAAAACGCTACGAACGAAAAAAGCGAGAGGCACCGTGTTCTCGTCGTTGTTTTGCCTCTTCTTCTTTTTTCTCTTGTTTTTTTTTTCCCCCAATCTCTCGAGGAAGAAAAGTTTTATCGGATGTCATTTATCTCACGGACGATTTACTCTCTATCGGAGAATTATTTTCTCTTGGTTAACCCCCATTGACACTCGCCATTTAGAATTTTTTTTCTCTTTCTATTTTCTTCCGTCCTTTTTTTTTTTCCTTTCAAATGTCATCATCGTCTCAACGATATATCGAGACCAAAAAAATTTTAACTCGTGTAAAAGAGGCATTCGTGTCGTTCCTTGAATTTTCGTTCCATCGGCTGTGCTGCGTGACGTTTCCAAGGTTATGTAATACTCTTTCTTTTCACGCGGGAAAGAGATGGTGACATTAGAGAGAAAAAAAAAAAGACAAAACGGGATCAAATCCGATTTTATTCTTACCGTAATTCGATCGTAAAAAAGTTTACGAAGTAAATTAGTAGAGGAGGTGTCGTTATAAGATTGATTATGCGTGCATACATACAAGGAACTTCCTTTCACAATTATTTCACCAATAATGAAATGGTGATGATATGTAAAATAGGGCAGAATAAATCAATCGCGTGAACTGTTGTTCTCTTTCGCTGTACAAATCAATATAAAACAATTAAATTACTAATTACGAAGTGGAGAAAGAGAGAAAAAATAAAACAAAAAAAGATTGACGTCATTCGAACATAATATTATACTGTCGATTGTTAATGTATGTACATACGTACATACACATATGAAATATATATATATATATATATAATAAATATAAAGAAATCGATAATTATTATTTTGTGCAGCTGATCTTTCGGAAGGTGGCCGATGTGCGCCGTGAAAAGGAGCTCGCTGAAAGACGGAAAAACGAGCCACAGTTGGATCAAGCTCAGGATCATTTGGTTCGGAAAATTTTCTCAAGGTAAGAACAAAGGGGAGAGGGAGGGGAAAGGAACGTCCTTATTGTTTACTCTAGAAAAATATATTCCCTTACGAGTGTGTCGCGTTCGTATTACGCGGCGGACGTGTCGTCCTTGTTTTTTCTCGTATTTTCGAATGAAATTGGCGCGAGAATTCGATCGTTATAATTAGACGGAAATCGGGGGATTCGTATGCAAAAATATTTCAAGCTAAAAATTCTAAGAACACGCGATCCAATTCCCTCTTTTCATTACGTATAAATCCCATCTCAATATATATATGCATATATGCATATAAATAAGGTTTCTCGTAATAAACGTACGTGTGCTTTGATATAACGTGATTTGATTCAACGATGATACGGGATCTACTTCGAACTTTCACGATAAAATTCGAACGTCTAGTATCTACGGACGTATCTTGAATTTAAATAGAAATTTCCTTTGTGAAATGTGATTGAGATATGAGAAATATTCATGGCATAGTTTTGAAATTTTCTTTATACAGTTAAGTATATCGAGTTTAAGTATCGACTGCAAAGCTCAATGAGTTAAATGGAAAATTTCAATTGAATGTAAATTAATCTATAAAGATTTCTCATTCGATATCAT
>OU427003.1:3909344-4011844 GCA_911387935.1 Dolichovespula saxonica | reverse complement strand
TGGACAACATCAGCAGCAACAGCAACAGCAACAACAGCAGCAACAACAACAACAACAGCAGCAACAATCTCAGAATCTTTCGGTAGACTCGAAGCAATTGCAGCTTCGACGTTTGGAAAGTTACGATGGTGGTTTGATATCGACTCAGCCTAGTCATGATCGCGAGATGCTTGCGGCTGTGTTAGAGGTGAAGGTCGACTTGAAGTTGGAAGTGCAAAGAGTGAATCAAAGGCTCGCCAAGATGGAGGACATGCTTCAGACTTTGTTGAGCCGAGTTCCATTGGCTGGAACACCTCCGGGAAGTACAGTCATCTCGCAGCAGCAGCAACAACAACAACAGCAGCAGCAGCAACAACAACAGAGATCCTTGAATTTCCCATCGAGTAGTTCAGCTCAAAATCAACCGTCCTGCCAAATGCAAGTGAATCAACAGCAAGTCGTTCCACAAATTATGCAAACGTCCGAACAGAAGGCGTCTACGACCAGTACGACGGCTTCTATGACGCCTGGCGAAGGTTATAGAGAGCAACAACAGCCTATGGAACGTAGCTCAAAGAGTCAAGAACATCATCATCATCATCACCACCATCACCAACAGTCGAAAGATTCAGACAGATTGTCCGGTAGTTCCGAATACAAAACTTCCTCGAGAGAGGTTAGCAAAGAACTCCTCGAAAGACTTGCCCAAGCGTCGACCTCGAGAGGTGACGACTCGAGTGCACTTGGACCACTCATATTGAGAAAACGAAAAAGTAAATCGCGCAACAAGGGTGCGGCGCCTCTCGCGCCTTTAGCCACCCAACCGGTTAGTCCCTCGGAGGCTACGGAAACCACGCAAATGCTCGAATGTACCGACGATCGTGAGGCTAGCAGTGCCAGTGCCGAAAGGACCGAGAGGACCGATAGGTCCGAACGAAAAAGGCCACCGCCCAGGCCTAGAGAATATTATTGAAAGTTCTTCCTATCTCTAAATCTTTCGTCCTAATCCTAATCCAACATTTCATTCTCTTCCTTTCGTGATTCTCGATCTGGGTGTATGGCTCCGTTAAAATTTGAACAATATTAATCGCGAATCGCGTTAAAAAAGAATTTAAAAAAAAAAAAAAAAACGAACAACAATCTCTCCCTTCGTTCCAAAGTGACAACAGATCGAGGGACTATCGTTAGGCCAATTAAGTCAGCCTAATTTTTATCCTCGATCGGACTACGTCTCGTGATCTTACGGTTTATTAAATGTAATTACTACTACTTTAATGGACTCCATTAATATTATCGCTAGATCGCTTCGCGAAGTGACGTTCATTTTGCGCGTACTTTCGAACTAAATTGAACGAAATGAACAGGAATTAAAAAAAAAAAAAAAAAAAAATTAAAATAAAAAAAACATTGAGGACACGATAATATTATATAAAGTAAATAGATTTATGGAGATAAAATTTGGAGGGTTTCGAAAAGGGAGAAGTAAGGATAATTATTCGATGACTCCTAATTGCGCGTGTCTCTTCGAAACAGTTATCGAGTTATCGAGTGATCATGTAAGAAAGGATCCATGATGAAATGGATCCATGATGAATGAATTATCCAACAACTTGCGACGGCTTCTTCGAGAGACATCGAAAATTGTTCCGAGTTATTTATCCACTTTATAAAGAGCGATGTGCATCCGTAGCTTAACACGCATTATTGACGGCAGATCTATTCGCGAGCATTATAGATCCTCGTAAAGATCTCGGAATATATTCGATCGAATTGATGCGTTATTTTTTCATCGATGATCTATTTTATTCGATCGCATGAAATATTTACGAAGAAAAAATACATAAATACAATAAAATTTCGATTGAAATTTTACGAGTTTCTCGTCGTCGTCATCGATACTGATCGATGATATAGATCGTCACGGGACAATCAAATCGTACAATTCGCTTCTCTTTTATTTATTTATTCATTTATTATTATTATTTTTTTTTTTTTTTTTTGATATAACACAGGATGACCCAAAAGTTTCCAGGTGCGTCACTAAAAAAACGTTCAATCGCTCTTTTTCGTGACTTTTTGAGATAATAGCATTTGAACTTGTAATTTTATTTCGCAAGCTGTGCCTGGATTCAAACAATTTAGAAAAAAAAAAAAAAGGAACGTAACGTAAAAAGTCACGGAAATGGAGTAATTGACTTTTAATATTTACCTGCGCGTAACTTTTAATCCATCAAAAAACTTTTGAACGCCTCCCTTCGCTACCCCCCGTAATCAATGTGATCAAAAGGATCGATATTTTTTCAAAAATGAATGACGCATCCTCGCGATCGTTTTATATTCACGAGAGAAGAGATAACACGCGAGCACAACCATAGAATGTAAGCGTTTGCTTTGATACCACCGATTCATCCGCCACCGACGTTTATAGGCTGCATTTTTATCTAACTTACGAAGCAAAAAAAAAAAAAAATAAAAAATGAGATTACCTTCGATCAAAACGCTTGCTACGAGATTTGCTACGAGATGAACTTATTGACGGGCGAAATGACCGACGTACCTAATCGAAAAGAAAGAGGGAGAAAAGAGAGAACCAACGAAAAAGAAAAACAGGCGGAAGAAAAAAACAAACCGAGCTAAACGAAATGAAAAAGAAAAGGAAAAAGAATATATAAGAGCAAGGCACGTCGTATTTTTTGCGAGGAAGCCAAACAGCAATATTATATGTATATATATTGTAATTATGATGTGTATATATTATATTCGCACACATATATATATGGGTGTGTGTGTGAATATATTTATTTATTTGTGCGTACTTATGTGGACTCACGTTCGTACGCGTATATATATACATAGAAATATACATATATATATTGTGGTCATCGAATTGTTCTTTTACGTTTTTGTTTTTTTATTTCTTATCTTTCTTTCATTTTCGCCTCTTGTGCTTGGACGAGTTCGTCGGGATTGTTGTTAAAATATAATAGTATAAAATATATTTGGATAACAATTATGATAATTGAATCTTCTCAATTTAATTTTCGTTGATTATTTCCTTTTTCTATTTCTTTTTTTTTCCTTTTTTTTTAATTTTTAATTCTTGTTACCTTCGAGACTTGCATTCGAAATGGATTTAAATTTAATCATTAATCGAAAATACTTTAAAAGGACGAACTATAGCTCTATAACTTGATGTAACTTTCAAGTCACACACATACACATAAGTGTGTATATATATATATATTAGAATCCTATTGTAGAATCTTTATTCATTTTTTGTCACATAATTAATTGTGAAATCATATATCAAAATTAATGTTTCATTAAGTATAAATTATATTTATTGTTAATATATATAGTATAGCTATAGCTGTATGAGTTATGTTATAAATTTCACATTATACAATCTTTTTATTTTTTATTTTTTATTTATTTTTTATTTATTTTCATCCTTCAATGCGCCAAGAAATGAAGTTATAGAGATATATATATATATATATACATCGTCGTAGGCTTTAATTAAAAATAGTGATACATTTATTCTATCCGAGATATTTAAGGTCGACTCGTCCAATGTATAATCAGCGATGATCCGAAGAGAAAGTATAAAAAACGAACGTTTGCCCACATCTAAGCTTGCGTGTACATAATATAAATATAGCTTAAAGAAGAGAAAGAGAATGAGTGAAAGAGAGCGAGAGAGAGAGAGAGAGGAGAAGAAGTAAAAATATAGTTATCATTTTTTGTGTTATATGTATGTGTATATATATATATCACAAAAGAAGGAGCAGAAAAAAATCTATCGAAGAGTAAAATGATATGTGGACTTTGTTAATTAGATTTTAGACAAATAGACGATATAGCTGGCTCTATCGTAGTTTATATACTTATACGCGAAAGTTTAAAAGCCGTTGACGTATTAGGAAAAAGCTAAGCTAAGAGGCTAAAATATTATAATCTCAAATCGATCGACTCAATGGTGCGCAGGTTTTTCGTGCCCAGTTTTTATCGGGCGAGTCGTAACACGCATACGTATACACATATACATACACATACGCATACAAGCCCACACATACACTAATATACGAAAGATATACTCGACTTGCAGTTACAATCGTTTCATCGACCAAATAAGATGCAAATCTTATATTGGTAAATCTAATACGAATTATGCCGTTTTTTTTTCATAATTTCCTATTATCAGAACTTATCGGAATCGTTCGTCAATCTTCGAGTTAGTTTAACGACTTTCACGTTCTCTCTCTCTCTCTCTCTCTCTCTCTCTCTCTCTCTCCTCTCTCTCTCTCTCTCTCTCATATCACGAATCTAATCATGAATCCAAATATTCGTTCCTTTTCTCATTTTTGTTTTGCAAAACGATCGAACGTTTCATCGTACGAATAAAAATTTAGAATAGACGTGCGTGAAATATAACAAAATTATCGAATATATGCCTAAAACTAATTCGTCCAATGATTAGAATACGCATTGAACGTGATTCGTTAACGCTAATAATCGATCGGAATCAACGAATTTAAATATCTGTTGGAAAATAGGAACAACGATGTGATTTATATAGGGAGTACGGTGTTCGTTGGAACAGCAATAAAAATGGCAACGATAAAGGTAATAAGAAAAGTTAAAATATAAAAGAAAATTCGTTGAATAATTTAAGATTTAATAACGTTATTACATTTTTAACGTAACTTCTATCTTAAAAGTCAAGATATATGAGAGGCAAGCGCGCACGTGGAACGATAAATAAAAAAAGATAAAAAAAAAGGAAAATAGGAAAGAAAAAAGCAAGCTATTTCAGTCGCCGATCGATTAATTATTACTGCATCTCGTGCGAGATATTTGAAATCGTGAAAGGAGCGGGGATGGAGGATCTGCTCTGTTTGCCATTCGGATATACTGTCTCGTTCTTTCGACTCTCTCTCTCTCTCTCGTTTATCTTTTTGCTTTTTCTTAATTAGTTTTTTTTTTTTTTATAGCATCAGCACTTTTGTTTTTCCACGTCAAAGGACACGAATATCGAAATCGATCATCGACTTGCCATCGTCCAACTCGAATAGACAAAAAGATTTAAAAGTATGATAAAAGAATTCAAAAAAAGAAGGGAAAGAAAAAATAAAAAAGGGGAAATTGGAGGAAGATAATTTGCATTATTTAATTCGTTAAAATTCATTACTTTTGATATATAAACGAATAAACGTTTATTATCATCGTTAATATTGTCAACCCTCTATAATGCCATATATCGCAAGTTACGTCATAAAAGATCTACATCTACCAACATTTTTTCATATATTTTTTTTAATTATAAAAATTATAAATATATTATAATTACATTTATAATTATTCATAGTATAAATGATATATTATAACTTTCACTGTGTATGATTTTATTGTTTTGTACATGATCAAAATTTTGGGATATAGAGGGTTAACTTTTAAAAAAGAAAATTATCTAGAGGGAGGGAAAGAGAGAGAGAGAGAGAGAGAGAGAGAGAGAGAGAAGGAGGGAGAGAACAAGATTTCAGGAAATTTACGCGATGAGCAAACAAACAAATTGGTTTTCATTTAAACAAGGCAAATATGAATGGTGATAATCGTTGTCGAGGTTGAAATTGAAGTAATAAAAAGATGTGATATTACGAGTATATATATATATATATATATATATATAAGAAATATATATATAAAAATATATAATATAGAAAGAAAAATTTTGCAAATATGAATTATTGCAATATTACACAATTGCAGTAATTCGGAAACATAAAAAATATAAATTAATAAATTAATAAAAAGACGAACGAGTATCCGTCGAATCGATACTGGGTGTCGATAATATCGTATAATGAACGGCTAATGCAATTGAATTTATTACTTTTTACAATTGCTATTCATGAATATTTGCTTTGAAATACCCACAGACAAACACACACACACACACACAAACACATTCCATTCAATGTTACATTTAAAGCGAATACTGCATCATCGACCGTTAACGAGTGATATAAAAATTGATATATCAAATATATTATTATTATTATTATTATTATTATTATTATTATTATTATTATTATTATTATTATTATTATTATTATTATTATTATTATTATTATTAATATTACTATTATTATTGTTATTGTTATTGTTATTATTGTTATTATTATTATTATCATTATTATCATTATTATTATCATCATAATCATCATCATCATTATTATTATTATTATTATTTTTATTATTATTGTTGTTGTTGTTGTCGTTGTTGTTATTGTTAATGATATTGTTACTGTTGTTATTATTATTATTATAATTATTATTTATTATTTATTATTATAATTATTATTATTATTATCATTATTATTATCATTATAATTGTTATTGTTATTGTTATCATTATAATCATCATCATCATCATTATCATAATTATAATCGTTTTTTTAATTACTTTGTGGCTGTCTAAAAAAAACCCTCGAAGTGTAGTGTGAGTTGATCAACGAAAGTCGATAAAAAATATAAAACATATGAACATGTGTATGTATGTATGTATGTATACATGCATGTATGTATGTATGAATGAATGAACGTATAAATGAATGGAGGAATGCATGCATTCTTCATGCATGCATAATATGAATGAATGTACATATGAATGCATGTTTGTAGACAAAAGATATGAAAAGAAATACGATCGAATCGCAGGCGATAAAAAAAGAAAAGAAAAAGATTCTATGTCGATGTTACGCGCGAAAGATTAGAAAAAAAAAAAAAAAAATTTTTATCTATTATCTAGCAATAATATCTTTGAAATCGTCATAATCGGAAATCAATCGTTCATAATATCTTCAAACTCGCCTCCTATTGTCGAATTTCAAAGCGACAGATGTGTATCGATCCGTGCGTTCTCGAGCGAGTAAACATTGTAAAATAAGATGAAGAAAGAGAATGGATGATCGGATATCCGATCGATTCTCGCTCGAAGGTCACGTCTATCATAAATCTTTTCTGTCGTCTAAAACCCTTGCTTCATACCTCGAGGGAGCGATGGATCGATAGGTCGAATACGAACGACGAATTTAATAGTACAAGATCGTTGAAAAGTTCTCGATAAATTTATTTGTAATTGCAACACGAAATTGTTGTTTCATTCCTCTTTTTTTCATTCATTTATGTATTATTTCTTTCAAGAATAATGGACCAAATCAATTTTTATTTCATTCGATAACCAAATTGGAATATAATTCAGTTATAAAACTATTTGAATTATTAATAAAAATATTCGCCGATCAATAATTTGATTAGCGCCGCGTCGTGAACTTTTCAAAGACGTGTACGTTACATGAACTTATGTAAAAAAAAAAAAAAGGAGAGAGAGAAAAAAACGCCGCAAAATCTCTTACGTCCTGTTCTCGTTTCAAAAAAAAAAAAAAGAAATCAAGGAAGAAATAGAAAAAGGAAAAATTAATAATAATAATCTTCTCGTTCGTTCGTGTCTTCCCGATTTTATTTGTTAACGACCTTTGCGCATAGTTTATCCTCCTTTCGTTCGCAAAACAACGGGCAAAGACGAGGAAGAAAAATGATACGAATTAAAAAAAAAATAATAATAATAATAAATACATAAATAAATGGAAGAAAAAAGATAGAAAGAAACTCGCATCCTTCGATCTCGATAAAGGAATTATTTTATTGAATATAAAACGCGAGTGCGTTCAAATTTCTATTGCACATCAAATATCGTTAATCAATCAACGTCGACATAATTTAAAAAAGCAAAGGAGAGTTTAACAGACGCCATTACGAATTAATGTTAATCTCACAGGTACCGTACATATACACATACAAAAGAAAACATGACGAATACGACTATGAAAATTAATTAATTAATGAGATAATGAATTATTATTGTTTTATTATTATTATTATTATTATTATTATTATTATTATTATTATTATTATATGAATACATTCATTAATAAGTTATATATATATATATATATATATATATATATATATATATATATATATGTGTATATATATATATATTATATGTATATAAATATATACGTATACAATTAATTAATTGTTATAGTCTTCTCCGTCTTGCGAGAGTTAACAAATTTTATCTGTAAGACACGTACGACGATCGAAGACACACACATATATACAATTTACGACGACGATAACGATCGTAACGACGATTGAAGAAACCGTGATGTAGTAATATGTATGTATCGAATTTTTCGAGGAAAACGAGTGGTCGCAAGTCTAACAGTAGTTTGAACAAATTAAAAAAGAAAGCAACAAAAAAATCACAGAAAAATTATATATATATATATATATATACATATATATATATATATATATATATATATATATATATTATTATTATTACTATTACTAATACTATTACTACTACTACTACTATTACTACTAACTACTACTATTATCACTATACTACTACAACTAGAAGGGGGGAATTTTTGCTATAACTACCACTTCGTCCATTTTTCTATATGGGCAGTTCGTTGCACTGTAATCAGCCCTCGGCCTTGTAAATTTTATCCTTGTCATTTCCAAAGAAACAAAAAAAAAAAAGAAAGAAAGAAAAGAAAAAAAAAAATTAAGAAAGAAAGAGAAAGATGGGAAAGTAAACGAAGTATGAAGGAAATAATATTCGAGCCCCCGATTGCGGAGTGCCAATGCACTGGACATACATACATATTTTTCTTTTTCTTTTTAGATTAGAAGTCGTGAGTAGGAGGAAGGGGGCGGAAGGAGGAGGAATACGCGTAGATGTCGATCGATTATATATTCTCTTTTCCATTTTTCAAAATGTCGACTCGACGTTTAAGAAAATCGATCGATCGTCGCGTTGATAAAGAAAAAACAAAAAAAAAAAAGAAAAAGAAAAAAAAGAACAAAATAAAATAAAATAATAAAAAAAAATATCTTTCAACGGACATACTGCACTCCGAATGCGGGGGTACGATTCTTACGAAAAATTTGCGAATTTAATCGTGCGATCTGCGAAGTCGAAAGAAACGCGGGGGAAAGGATTAAAAAAGAAAAAAAAAAAAAAAAGAAACGAAAGATCCCACGCAAGCGATTTTGGCCATTTTCAATTATGGTGATCGTTGACGAGCGAATTTCCGAGGCTTCGACAGTGTGTTATGATTATTTTAATGTAACTATGATTTTTCTTAACGAAAAAAAAATGAAGTATAGTAAAAGAGAGAGAGAGAGAGTGTGTGTGTGAGAGAGAGAGAGAGATTGATAAATACAGATCATTCGAGTCAGTTTCTTGTTTTTTCTTTTTCTTGTTTTTTTTTTTTTTTGTAATCTTGTTTTATTCTTACAAAGTATGTAGTGAAATTAAAGATAGAGACGTTTCGATTGAAACGAAAGGTCGAGTAAAAGTCCTTCGCGATGAATGATGAAAATGAGAAAGTAAAAGAAGAAAATGATAAAAAAAAAAAAAAAAATAGAAGAAAAGGGAAGGAAAGCGTTAAGAGAAAAGTCTCTTTCAGGATGAGCAATTCGCCGAAAGACTGAAGGTGCGCTGAGGATATACAAAGCGAGCTCGTCCTTGAAAATTATCCCTCGTCAATGACCGCTCGGAACACCGTTGAAAAAATCAAATTGTAGCATCGAACAAAGCCTGGCTAGAATACTCAATGAGATACTGCTTTCGAACTTATAATAAAAAAAGATCAAAATTGATAACAAGTATTTTATTCGTCGACCACCCACGCATCTCCGTAAACATCCAGTAAGTATGTTATATTATCATCGGACAATGATAATTAATAATACATCCACATATCGACGATCATAAGAAGTGTTACATTAGCGAGCACTTAACATAATTTTATAGGCGATATCGTTCCAATAGATTTTTTTCTTCCCCCCCCCCCACCCCGCCCCCATTGGATCTTCGAGTTACAATTTTCTTTTCATTTCTTAATCGGTAAAAAATAAAAAAAAAAAAAAAAGAGAAAGAACAATTCGCATACGTAATCCTGAATAATCACGTATGTATGTATCTTAAGGGATTCTACCCCATATTGAGAGATCGTTGTAACCTCCTACAATAAAAATTCATCTCTCCCAATACGGCGTATGGTACTAATTCGTCGAAAGTACAAGAAGAATACAAATCGACGCGAAATTCCATTCCCTTGTGAATCTCTTAACGAGATCACTTAATAAACTAGTACTTTTCCAGCACGTGAATGTAAAATCCAGGATTCTGTACCATATCCATCGGCTTAAAGTCTGCGTATATCGTGTGTTTCGCTTTAAATCTAAACGCCTCTGCGAGCATATCACTGAAGACGTTCAATCTATGAGGATAATACGACAACCTAAATTCGTTAACGTTTTCCGAATTGTTTTTGTTTGTTTTTTCGTCGATGGTAATCATATAGTCCAGTGTCACAATTGCCGGTTTGCCCGATATGAACAATACTGACGTTTTTATATTGGTCATGTGTCGACTCTGGAAAAAAATGTATATTATTATTATTATTATTATTATTATTATTATTATTATTAATTTATTATTATGTTAAAAAAATTATTATCGCGTTACTCACGTTATAGTATATACATTTCGATGGTGTGTTTCCAGTCTGTATAATATAATCGTAATTTCTGTGATCGATCAAAAACAATCCGCCTGGTTTGACGCAACGTTCGAAATTAGCGAAGGCTTGTCTAAAAAGTTAACGAGAGATAAAGGTGATTGGATATGCGGATGAAATATTATTTATTTATTTATTTAAAATCGTAAAATTTTATTTATGTAAGATAATATACTTTTGCTCTCTCTGATCGCCAAAGGAGTCGGGCATGTGTGCAAAACTATTTCCAAGGCAAATAACAGCATCAAAACCATCACCGATCAGATGACTGATATCCTTCGATAGTGTCAACCAATTTGCTTCTTCGATCACTAAAAAAAGAAAAAAAAAAATAAAAATCGAATCGGAAAGATAGAAAGTAAGAAAATTCTTTGTTATCGAATAAGGAGAGAGCTATCGAAGATTTATTAATAATTATTATAAAAGATAAAAAAAAAGAAAAAAGATAGAAAATGATGAAAGAGAAGTTTGCGATAAAGAGCATCACGATTCGACCTCCGTCGATAACACACCGACCCTTTCTTTACTAATACTTATCTTACTCAGCAGATAAGAAAATACCATATATATAAAATAGAAATATTTTCATCGAGTACAATAACGAATAAATACTATCTCATAGTAACGCGTTTCATAATAGTCTAATGATCATCCTCATGACGAATCGATTACGAGATCCATTGAAATTTCTTCAGATTTCAATGTTAATTTTCATTTCAATCAGAAAAAAATTAAATTTATCATTTCATTTCAATCAGGAAAAGTTAAATTTATCATTTCATTTCAATCAGGAAAAATTAAATTTATCATTTCATTTCAATCAGGAAAAATTAAATTTATCATTCCATTTCAATCAGGAAAAATTAAAATTTCTTTTCAATTCTAAAATTCCTAATTGCGGTACGTAATATTAAAACAAAGAAAAAAAAAAAAACGAAAAGAAAAAGTACGAACGAACCAAAAAAAAAATTTGCCAACGATAAACAATAATTGAGAAAGATAACTCCATCTTACCCCAGTTATCGAAAGCTGGTTCCTTTCTTCTCTCCCATCTGGACTTGAGAGCGTATTTGAGCATTTTATCGGAAGCATCAACGCTGACGACCTCGAAGCCTTCTTCAAGAAGCATAATCGAATCTACGCCCGTACCACAGGCAACATCCAAGATTCTATGGCAACCCTTTTTCCTAAGGAGACCCACTAAAAAGTCTCGATAATTTTGTGTCCTCTGATTTTTATCGCCGATAAAAACCTCCCATACTTTTGCAGCTTTCCCATCGGCATATTGATCCTTTACACCCTCCGCTGGTGTACCGAGAGAACGTGTTAAAAATACGGAATCCATCATAACGGTACTTTGCTTTTGATATTCGAAGATCACTGGAGAAGAAAAAGAGGATCATCGGTTTTTCTTACGAAATTTTTACTATCTCTCTCCCCCTCTCTTTCTCTCTCTCTCTCTCTCTTTCTATATATATACATGTATATATAAAATATCTCTCTAAATATATATATATATATATATATATATATATATATATATATATATATATATATATATGTATATATATCATCTGTATCTATTTCACTTCACTTTCTCTCGTTGATCGTCTATTAAAAAAGAAGAAAATCATTCTATCGAGCGATAACCTAAAAGTTCAAAGAGACAACAACAAAATTTGTTTATTTTTTTTTTATTTCTATCCTATCACTGTGTAACACAAATGAATTTCTTTCTTTTTTTTTTTGTTTTCTTACGATAATATATATATATATATATATATATATATATATATATATATATATATAAATATATATATATATAGATAGATACACAAGGAATAGCATCTAAATTTTGTTCCATCTATAATTTTAAATTCAAGCGGCCCGCGCTTTGACTATTGACCATTAACTCCGTAGAAATTATTCGACCGTTTAAAAAAGTTATCGTTAGATTATGAAACGTTAATCGATTGAAATGCATTGGTCTCGAGTCTAGAAAAAAATAATAATAATAATTCTATTCAAATGTATTCGATAATATTTTGAAACACAATAAATGATTCGATATCGCCATACATTGGGATTATCCGTATGAATTATCGAAAAATGTCTCATGTTTAAGAACCACTTGTGCGTGCCCCAAGATTATCTTTTCTGTATTAATTATCTTACGATTCATCGGCTCATAGTTAATAGTAAATTAACTACGTGAATAAATAAGACGATATTTTTCAACTTATCATTATATCACAATTATTATCATACCAAACGATTCGTTGATTCGAAGAAAAAGAAAAAAAAAAAAAAATAAAAGATTAAAAAACATCTGAATCACGTAATATCTTTTATATTCGAAAACAAGTCGTTAACATCATAACGATGGATCGTTATTAAGGAATAAAAATGATCGACGAATGATTGTTTAATTTAACGACGAAACAACGATCAATTCGATCGAGATACTTTCGAAATTTATTTCAACGTGAAGTTAAAGCACTGATTGTAAAAATAAGAGAAGTATTGATTTTTGTTAAGAGAGAGATATAAAAAAAAAAACCACATAGAAAAAGAAAAGAATAAATTATATAACATATATTTTTGATATTATAACTTTTGGATTTCGTACCTATATGCTCCCGTTAAATATTGCCAACTTACGACACTTGTTTGTTCCTTTCCGATATTGATATTGCGATAAGCAAGAAGGAATTTTGTAAAAACTTCACTGAATCTAGATGAAAACTGAAGAATCAAATGCTCATCAGAGACTTATATATACTCTGACAAATTGACACTCTCTTGCGTGGCGTGTAATGAATACATGTTAATCACGAATGATCGATTTCTACGTAATATGATGTAATATTTTCCTTTTCTTACTGGATCGATCTTACACTCGATAAAATGTTTTTTTTTCTTTCTTTCTTTTTTGAACACACAATATCAATTTTCTTTTTTGATAGAGAATGTAAATTTCGAAAATAATTTTACATAAAAATATCTTTAAATTATCAAGCTTCGATATAAACGCGTATCGTTTAAATGTAACAACAAATTAATTGATTTTACGCACGATTTTTAATCGAAGAAACATCGCTCATTTCGAACTTTGAAACTGATTCATTTTTATTTGTATAACTTATATTAAGCTTTATTTGTTAAAACAAAAAGAATCCAAAATTTATTTTATAATAAATTATAAAATAATAATAATGTTATTACTATTTATTAATAATAATAAATTACAGTCTTTAACAACAAAATATGTTTACTTTTCAAATAAATATCTAATATAAGAAACTTATTTATATTTATGTCTTTACGTCTTCTGCTAATCAAATAAAATATATGTCAACATGATATTATAATATAAAAAATATACTTGCAGTAAAATACAGAATACATATAAGAGTTTATTTCTAAACTTTATTCACAATACAAATGTTAAACTTAATAGAGATTACAAATAAATATATTTGAAATGTGTGTCTTGAAAATTATAGAAATTATTTTTGAAAAGTCAATATACAACGTATTACTGTAAATTCTACAAAATAATATTAAAAGAATATTGTATCTGGATTAATGCTAAATGATATTCATATATTCACACATGGGCAAATGAAGCATACAATGTGACAGATTAAATTCACTTGATCTATATATATAAATATTTATGTCATCAAGTATCCCATATGTTATAACATTAACAATTTAAGTACAATTTTCTATTTCTCTCTTTAACATACTGTTCATCCATGTTAAAGTTTTAAAATCGTGATTTTAAAAGAAATTATTATTAAATTGACAAAGTTCTGCATAGAAAGGACTTCAACTACATAGTATTTACTTCGATAATAATCGATACAATCTCTCTAAATTGGCAGTTTTTTGTAGTTTAACATTCTTTCGAGATAAACACAACTTAACATAATAACACAAGCGGATGATCTGAGAATATATTATTTGATGTGGTAATGATTCTATGAAAATTAACAACTCGATAGCATACTTAATATACTCCTTAAATGAAATTTTAATTTTTAGATAATCTATTTAATAATCTTCCTTTCAAATTATACAAATCTGTAAAAGTTGTAAAGTTATTCTGTCATAATCTAGTGCAACTTTTAATTTTAAAACGGACGAAAGAACGATCGTTTTCCATTATCTATTAGATTAAGTCACATATTCCAAAATTATTATTTTACTAAAGTCATTAAATTATTTATTTAGCAATGTACAGATTCTGATGCATTCGTGCTATATTAAAAAGTAATGTGATTAAGGTATGATTTTTTATGAATAATGTAGGTTTTTTTTTTACAAATCAAATTTACCGCAAGCACATCAGGAAGTATGCGCAAATGTTTAGAATGTGCATAATAATTCATCTCTGTAACTGCGAAACAGTTTCTTAAAAACACTAATGGGGTGTTGTTTATTTCTTTGTTTTGAAACTATTTTAATATTGGATGAATCTTAAACTATATCACTCAATTGTAGTTATTCTCTCTCTTTTTCTCTCTCTCTCTCTCTGCATCCTTATGTGCGATCCATTGCAGACATTCCTACCCTCATATATTTTTCAAATCATCAGGTAGTTCGTTTTTAGGATGTTTGTTTTCAAAATGTTGCTTATAGGTCTTTGGATCTGGCATCTGAGCCTAACAAAATAATGATAAAAATATATTTTCATTCAGATACAATAATAAAATTTTTACCTAGAATATAATAAAATAAAGATAAATCTAAATATTCTTACCTTGCAAACCGAACATACGTGAACTAATGCTTTCTGCGCTGCCTTTTTTTGTTCGTTCGCACTATGTCCCTGTTGTTTCTTTACTTTAGCAGCCTTTTCTGCTGCTTTTGCTTGGGATTGTATTTTTTGTTGTCCACGTGCCATTCTGTATCAGAAACATACAGATTTATTATGAATAAATTGTCCAGACATATTTTCATATATCAAAGAAATACAAATTTGCACAAGGAAAGTATGCGGATCTAATACTTTTCAATAATTATTATTCATTCATTATAATAATCAATTAAAACTTCTTTTATTGCACACCTTTTGAAACACCTTTAATAAAAGAGCAGTCAACCTAAAAAAATATTTAACTGAAATACCAGCTGTACAATCAAATATACGAATATTCTGTTACAAATCATTCCCATAATAAAAACGTATTAATATTTATGTATATATCCAATCCTATTAATAATCTTAACAGATGACAATGAGAAGATTTCATACATAGAAAAAGCAAACTTTCTAAAAATGTTTTATAGAGCAGATCGAACGAATAAAATCACTTACCTGCCAAAACCAAAATGAACGGTATTGGATGTGTTCCTTTCTTCGTTGATGAAGTCAAATTTATACGTTAAAGAAAAACAAATGGCAGAAATCTTGAGGTCTCCTTTGAAAAGAAATTTTTTATCCGTTACGTATCGCGCAATTATTTTTAGAAAAATTTGGAAGATGACCGAAGTGAATGAAAAATTATTCGATATATTCTAAGAGCTCTCTTTAAAATTGTACACGTTCTCCGATGGTCTCGCAGAAACGAGTACGTACATATGTATATACATATATATAGTTATATATGTATATATATTATACATACACAAACGTGAAATAATCTAAAGAATCGTGAAACGCGGATGCGCTACAAAGTGTTAAGAAAGACCTCGAAGAGACAATTCGCGATTTATGTCCCGCTCCCTTTACCTTTTTCTCCGTGACTTACTTTTTATTTCATCGACGCTATAAATCCTTTACGACGTTGTTATTATTAAATATTAAATGAAATCGTTAACGTTGTAAAAAAAAAGAAATATTTTGCTTAGCTTTTTAGCATATAGAATTTCATTCGACGATACACACAATAAGATGCGCTCTACACTCGCTTCTGCGTAAAAGCATGCTAAAAAGTGACCAATCAACCACGGATCAACCATTCGCTTTTGGGGTCAATGCACTCCTATAACTCTCATTACTGAATAACATCATATAAAATTTCTTTTAATTGTAATAAGATTGTTATTTTTTTTAAACGTTCATTTTTTATAGAATTCAAAATTTTTTTTCCGTAACTATATGCAGCTATCTTCATTGTTAATTATTATTTTTCTCCACGTATACGTCTCGTTTTTATTATGTATTAAATTTTATTTCATTTGTAGAAACTTTTATCTTTCTTTTTCGTTATCCTTTAATATATTCTCTTGAATAATCTTTTTACATCGAAAACCTTCATCTTCGAATAATATTTTTAAAATAATATTCATAGAAATTCGGTCCATATATTGTAATCAATCATAATCCCTACAATCCACCTATCAATGACTTCATTTCATTTTAAGTCATCTTTGATTGGTTAGCGAAAAACTTTTATATACAATAATATTGTTTATCGATTATTGTAAACTTATTAATTTTGTTAAAGATGAATATTATTTTCATACCGAGTATGATTGAATTCGAATGGGATTAAAAATTTTCAATTTTTATGTAAAAATATATTGAAAACGATTGGTTTCTTTTCTATCTCGAAAGATAACTGGCCAATGAGAACCGTTCTACGATGCCCCCTATACCAAAAAGGAAAGTAAAATCTTATTTGGACATTTTTTATTTTTACGACATAAATCGTATATTATATAAATTCTGATAAAAATTTTTGTTCGCGATGGAGTTAATATTTTATTATTAGACGAATATTTATAACATTATGACGTTATTTTCATATTGCTCTCGTCGGACATCCATAGAAGAATTATTTTTATTTTTTGGAATTTTTTATATTTCCAGTAACAAAAATAAGTTTATTCGTTTGTTAAATAACTGTGGCAACGATAGGATCGAATGAAATTTTTAATATACGAATAATTGCGAATCATTTATTTGGAAGACAAAGTTTTCGGTCTAACGGATATCTCACAAACATGTTTTTCTAGTGTTTTCTACGGTGTGACGTCACGCCAAATCGATGTAATCGTGCATTTCTCATTGTAACATCATAATCATTGGATGTATACGCGCCGAGCGGAACTTATACGATATTATTTACATCAAGTACAAACGGCCTTTTTTTCTCATTCGGATAAAAAAGAAAAAATAATATTTCGTTGGTTTTTTTTATAAGTAATTGCATCAGATAATCTTCAGTGTATTTGAGAATACATTGAAGGAGAGTACGGCCATATTACTTTTAGGAACGCAGAATTGGATGTTTCCTTCAGAAACATGGCTGAAGAACGTCGTTTCGCTGGTGTAGTGAAATTCTGTGTATAGAAGTTTTAAGATATATTTCGGCTAGAAAAGAGTACGATAATAAGCTAAAATGACCTCGATACACTTTGTTGTTCATCCTTTACCGGGTACTGATGATCAACTCAATGATAGGTGAGTCGACGCATTCCTTACGCTATCGTTAATGTATCTCTTTTAGAATGTCTGCTGACTATTCCTATCATGGAATTTAATCCGTACTACCTCTTTTTTTTTCATGCGTCACCGAACTATCGTAACCATTGAAGTTCGTTTTTTTCTTCTTTTTTTTTTTTTAATACACTCGAACTAAACTTCTTCTTCTAATTTTACTTATGCGTCCCAATTCTCGGATTTTTCTAAAAACCCATTTATCAGGAAGACATTAAGGAAAAATTGATCAATACGTTAATGAACACCATTACAAATTTAATTTTGCGCAATTTCGATTCACTTATATTCTACGTCATATATATATAACCAAATGAATCATAATAGCATAGTTCACTTTACATCATTATTAATTATGGGTTGCATAAAATTAGCATATTTTTTTTAAAGAAAAAATCTAATACATAATATATTCATGAGATATAGATAAATTCTATAGTATATAGATAACATATATTCTAATACATTTCTATAAGCAATTATTATTTAATGGTCTTATATCATAATTTTTTTAATGATTGTGACAACTCTTGTTAGAATCTATTAAATTATATTATATTTGTATGCTTCTTTATTTTTCTTCTTATTATAATAGGAGATAAATGTTTCGATATATATATATATTTATTAATATAAATATAAAAACATGAAATAAGGATAACAATTATTTTTATTCCTATTATATATTCATGTAAACTAATTAATTATTCTAATGTATTTACCGCATATATTATTTTCATGTACATTATATTATTCTATAATGCTTAATTATATTATTCTAAATTCTTTTCTAATTAGTTATATATAAAGTGTTATGATGTCATATTACTAAACACTATCTCTCTCTCTCTCTCTCTCTCTCTCTCTCTATATATATATATATATATATATATATATATATATATATACATATATACATACATACACACATATATACATAAATCTTTATAAATTCATTTTTTCTGGAATATACTAGTAATTAAATAATTATACCAATATATATTTTACAGTTATTATTTTCAAGTGTACATTATTTTTACATTTCTCATAAAATTTTCATTTAATACAAAATGTTTACTAAAATGTAATGGTTTAAATATTTAATATTACACAAAGAAAAAAGAATAGTATTTATAGATAAATTATTATATATTATGATTTATTAATTATTCTTCTATTTAAGGTTGAAAGAAGTTGCAGAGAAGATCAATAGGTATGGGTATGTTACACCGCCTGCATTTAATGGATTAAAAGTTTCCATAAAACGTATTGTGGTTGGGCCAACTCATATAGCGTTACTCACAGAGGACAACAGAATATGTCGCGTTGCATTTACAGTATTGTCTGATCGACTGGATTTAAGTAAAAATGAACCCAACAGAAAGTATGCTTCTTGTGCTTCTATATTTGAAGAAATCTTTCTTCATAAACTGATTCTTCATAAAATGATACCCGTATGTTACATTATTTTTCAGTACAACCAAAAGTCATGTTGGAAATTCTAACTCTACTCCAAGTGGTAGTGGAAGTAGTGGAAGTGGTAGTAGAGCAGGTATTTCTCGTTCAAGGGCAAGGATCATGAGAAGCAGTTCTGCTATTCGAGGTGGTAGTAATAGCGGAAATAGCGGTGGAAGTGGTAGAATAGGGCCTCCGGGAGTGATCATGGGAAGCGGAAGTGGTAACAGTTCGCGTCCTATAGCTTCAGTTCCTGCTCCATTTGTACCAGAAGATTTGATATCTCAAGCTCAAGTAGTACTACAAGGAAAAAGTCGTAATTTAATTATCAGAGAATTACAGGTTGTTATTTTTACAATATAATTATCAATTATCTTATCGTGCGATATAAATTACAAATATAACATATTATTTTTTTTAGCGTACGAATTTAGATGTGAACCTAGCGGTGAATAATCTTTTATCACGAGATGATGAGGAAGGTGATGATGCCGATGATGCGGCTGATAGTTATGTACCAGAAGATCTTATATCCTTATTAGATGGTGGCTTCAGTAATGAACATTCTGTTATAATCGATGCAGATTCTATGTTTTCTGAGGATATGTTTGGCTATGCTGGCATAAGACAGTAAATTAATTTTACTAAAACTTGAAATTCAATTTGTATGTAGTTATTAAAAAATTATTTTTATTTTTCAGTCGTGGTAGTTCTTCGCGAAGACTTGGCAATGACAGAGAAGGGGAACGTTCATCCGAACGCGATAGAGATCGTGATAGTTTCAGCAGATGGAGGGATCGTCAATATTATGGACCGCGACGTTGGTTAGAAACTGCTTTAAAAGATTCCTGGGAAAAGGATCCTGGTAAACATATTTTGATCGGAATATATGATTTTTAATTGTTACACTATTCTTTCTTATAATACCAAAGGAATTATCTAAACAAATAGAAATAAATTAAATTTATTTCTATTTGTTTAGATAACAAGAAAAAAGAGTTAGCTTCTCAAAGCCCTTTGTGGATATCGGAAGAATTGGAATGGTGGCACGAACGTAGTAATGAACCTGCTCCACGTTTTGTTCAAATTGCTGCTCTTTATAGCGAATTGATAGCTGTTTCCACTTCCGGACAATTGTATCAATGGAAATGGTCCGATCCTGAACCATACAAGCATTTAGAGGTGGGTATAAAATTGTATACACGTATCATTTTATAATTTAAGGAAGGAAATGGAACACGATGATATAATAAAATATTTATATTTAGAATCCAAATGTTCATCATCCAAAAACTATACCACTAGCATTAATGGCAGAAAAAATAGTTAATGTATCAGCGACAGCAATTCGCTGTTCTGTTAGTACAGAAAGTGGCAAGGTAGCTACGTGGTTAGACGAACTATTGGGACATGTTGCCTCTCGTCTAGAACATCCGGCACAGGCTTTCACTGAATTTACATTGGACAAAATTGTATCGCTCCATACATGCGCTCTATATACCGTTGCAAAACTTGAAAGCGGTGCATTGTATTGGTGGTTGGTAGCATTAAATATTCTTTATTGATCGTTTAATTTCAAAATTATTTAATTTATTAAGAAAAAATTGCAATTAATCACTTTTTCTCTTTTTTTATTTTTTCTTTTCTCTTTTTTTTTTTTTTTTTTCTCTTTTTTTTTTTTTTTTTTTTTTTTTTTTTTTTTTTTTTTTTTTTTTTTTTTTTTTTTTTTTTCCTTAAATAGGGGAGTTTTGCCATTTTCTCAGCGTAAGAAGTTGTGGGAGAAATATAAAGCAAAATCACGCAAACATAGACCGTCTACAGTGATATCAAATGACATTAGTTATGGTACCCACGTTTGCATGAAAAACAGTCCAATGTATCAACCTGGTGCGATAGGTAAATTATAAAATATTTTTTTTGACGATAGAGTCGATGGAATATATTAGGAAGTATCATATATGTTTTTACAAGAAATTCTCCCTTTTCGTAGGATTTACAATAGCCAATGGGGTACCAAAAGTAGGTCAACTGTTATCGGCTGCTTGGAATTTAGATGCGACTTGCAGATTTAAAATATTACCTGCCGGATCACATTTACCTAATTCGAATTTTGACAAACGCGAAACAAATGGAAATGGAAATTCCTCAATAAATAAGTCTAATCATAAAGAAACGGCCGATCGACTCGATATGCCACCACCTCCATCGCCTGCTTCCAGCACATGTAGCGACACAGGTAGCATCACAACGAGTCATAAAAGGCAAAAACGTTTAACGCCTCGAAATGAAGGAGAATCCGAACGAAAGGACGAAGAAGATTGGCAATTGAAGGACGTGGTCTTTGTGGAAGATGTCAAAACCGTTCCCATTGGAAAAGTCATTAAAGTTGATGGTTGCTATGTCGCAGTTAAATTCTTTTCGAAAGATTCAAAGGAGAAGGAAAAAGAGACCAAGGAAAAAGATTTTAGCACGTCCGATTTTAAAGATTTAACGGCCGAAGAATTGATCAAATTACTAGCCGATTGTAGGCTTTTAAGAAAAGATGAATTGCAAGTTATTAAATCGTCAATGAATCCAAGAGCACCCGATTGTTTCCAACGTACACCCAGAAGAGTTAATATAGTAGAAAGCTCGAGTGATAATCTTTTAACCATTGCAACCGATGGACAAGGCATTCATGCTATATTAAAAAGCGGGAATAAGTTGAGCTATGTTGTCTATAATTTAAGTACGGGAAGATACGTTCAGGATTGTTATATTCCTTCGGATATTAATGCTTTCTTGGGATTACAGCCTCAAAATATTAATCTAACTAGCGCCGGAGAAAACATTGAGTGTTCCATGATACTAAGAGATGGAAACAATACAATTTATCCGATAGCAAAAGATTGCGCGGATGCCATTAGAGATCCAAATTGGTTAGACTTACTCCCGGTAATTTGCATTGGAACATCAACCATTCCCATACCGAGTTGCTCTAATTCGACAAATCTCAAAAATCAAGTCGCAGTGATTGCATTGGCTTTTGACAATCTTCTACTAATGTCACGTATACTGAGATGCGATTACGATAGCGTTAAACAAGTATTTTGTAATTTAGAACAAGACCTTAAGGGTAATGTGGCTCAAATACAATCAATACTGTTAGAACGTTGTGATGGTAATCGAAATATCCTTCATGCTTGTGTTACCATGTGTGCGCCGACATCTAATAAGAAAAGTGACAAAGATATTGGATATGCATTGGTATCGAATGCAGTAGATGGTACCTCAGCACCTATCGAAGAACCAATACCAACATTGAGTTGGCCACCTGAGGCATTCGACAATACATCCGGAGAAGAAGACAGTTTGCTTAGCATAGGTGCTGCTAGTATTTCTATGATGAATAAACCTAATATAGGAGCAGCATCCAATAATACGTATATTGTAGATTCCGTTGAAAGAAGGAATAACGCTCTGCTAATACTGAAGTACATGTGCGAAAGTAACGTATTAGCTTCTTACTTGAAAGAATTACTTACGGCAAAGGATGCACAAGGACAAACGCCATTAATGCTTGCAGTATCTGTTCGTGCATATCATGCGGCTTTAATTTTATTAGATACTATTCAAAAAGTTGGTAGAGATTCCAAAGAATGTTCGGCAATGATACTACCTCCCGATGCTAATCCAGATTTGTCTCCTTTATTCGTGACCTGCTGTAATGATACTTGCAGCTTTACCTGGACTGGCGCAGATCATATCAATCAGGACATATTTGAATGTAGAACCTGCGGTTTAACAGGGTCGTTATGTTGTTGCACCGAATGCGCTCGAGTTTGCCATAGAGGACACGATTGCAAACTCAAAAGGACATCGCCAACGGCATACTGCGATTGTTGGGAAAAATGTAAATGTCGTGCTCTTATAGCTGGGTATCAAGTTGCACGTTACGATCTATTGTGCCGGCTTGTAGTCAATACCGATCTTGCAACGAAAATCAATTCGCGAGGAGAATGCATTTTATTATTTTTGGCACAAACAGTGGGAAGACAATTCATAGAGCAACGCCAATTTAGACCAGCAACTCGACCTAGATCGACGTCTGCGAGTCGTAAAGCACCATCGTCAGATGGTATACTATATTTTTCTTTTTATAAATATAAATATATATATATATATATATAAATAAACAATTAAATAAAAATATATTTATATATGTATATATATTATTTACAAGATAATAACAATATTTCTGAACAGGATTAGGTGCTGATTCTGATATGCCAGATCATGATTTAGAGCCACCTCGTTTTAGTCGAAATGCCCTTGAAAGATTATTAAATGACTGGTCAGCTGTTCAATGTATGATTATGTCGGGTGTTTCTGAAAATGGTAATGAACAGTTATTCGGTGATCAAGGACAATTATGTCGTCAAAGCGGTACCGCATTACTGGATAAATTCACCCATCTTTTACTTGTTAAATGTAGCACAGAGGTAATTTTTTTTACTAATTTATCTATCATTATTATTTGTATATTTCTAATTTAATATAGAATTTTTACATAAAAATTATACAAATATCAATTCTTAAAATATATTATGTACTTGCGTGCTTAGATGCTTGATACATTACTTACTACTCTTATAAGAGAATTGCAAAATGATTCTATACCCGGACGTCAAGAAGAAGCTAACAATGTTGCTCGACGATTTGTTAGATCTGTAGCTCGAATATTCGTAATATTCACTATCGAAATGGCACCTAATACAGCGAAAAGGAAAAGGTATAAATTCGTTGAGAAAAAATGATTACTATAATTATGTAATTTCCACGTTGAAATAATAATAATAATAATAATAATAATAATAATAATAATAATAATAATAATAATAATGTAAATGTAATAATGTTTAGTGCAAGTCAAGCTTCTCAACCTTTGATGAAATGTCGCAAAGTTTTTCAAGCTTTAATCAAATTGGCGGTCGAGGAGTTGTGCGAAACTGCAGATTCATTAATAGCCCCTGTACGATTAGGCGTTGCACGCCCAACAGCACCATTTACCCTAACAAGTTCCGCAGTTGAAGTAATAAATGGATCCGAAGAATTATTTTCTATAGAACCATTGATACCCCACAGCGGAGTTAGTTCTCAAACTTTAGATGGTGGTTTGCAAACGCAACAAGTAAACAATAACATAACTATTGCAAGGGACGTGTCTGCAATGGACGAAGTCGAAGGCGGAGAAGGTAATAATTGCGTTATGATTAATTGCAATTAAAGTACTTGTATGATCTTATGATTATTTTTCTTTTTTTCTTTTTAAGACGTACCCATGGATATGGATGGAGATATAAGTGAACACGACGAATCAGGTGTTTCTGGTACCGCTCCCGGTCAACCGCTTGGCGAAGTTGATAGCAATGCGGGTGGTGTAGGGGAAGAACAAGCGGGAGATGGAGAATCCGATACGGAATTAGATCTTTTGGCCGAAGCCGAAACTGAATCCGATTCGGACGATAATCACAGTAATCAAGACGCGGCATCGGCTCAAAGAAGTGTACAAACAGGAGCTACCGCTGGCTCCGATGGTGGTATGGGATCGATATTACTGTTTCCCGAAGATGAGTCCGGTGAATCCAGCCAACAGGAGGACGATGAAAGCGAAGCAGGTGAAACGGACGAACAAGATAACGAAGATTTTCAAATTGGAGACGAACAATTGGAACGTAGAAGGTATAATATATTTTTTGTATATATATATATATATATATATATATATATATATATATATATATATATATATATATATATATGTTTATAAGATATGAATTATTACATGAAAATATTTCAGCGGATCGTCTGGCCATTTACATCGCAACAATTTGGCACCGGTTTCAATGCAATGGGCCATTCGTAATCGTGAGTCAAGTACTCGTACTGCAGGCTTACGAGTGACCGGCGGCAGTAATTTGGTCTTTATCGATCCCGTATCACTGAGACGTACTACCGCTACATCTGCCGTTGCAGCTGCACAAGAGCCTATAACTATGGGTACAACTGCAAGTTGTTTGGCCCGAGCGTTTGGTATCGTAATCCGACAGATTGCCGATCTATTAGTTATGATGCAAGATTACAAAACTTTGGCTCCTACTCTACCACGATTAATGGAAATTACCTTTCAAGACGCATTGAACTTACAGGTGTGTTTAATTTTATTGCTCTCACGATTATTCTTCTCGATTAGAGTCTCGTTTGATTGCGAAGCTAAATATGTTTCTTTTTTGTTATTTTCTTTCTGTTCTTCGTATTTGCAGTTATATTTAGAAGCACATTTGAAACCAACGTGGGATTGGCTTTTAACAGTCATGGATGCTACCGAGGCACAGTTAAGATTTGGGGTGTCTTTGACGCGTAGCGCTGATCCGACACATCCCGAACATCCTCTTAATAATGCCCCTTCACTTTCTGGCGGTAATTTCACTGGATTATTGAGTTCAGCGGCACTCTCTTTAACGTTACAAGGAAATGCGAGTCGAAACCAACGCAGTGGCATTGCAACGAGCTCCAATATCTCTGCTCCACAAGCTTCGACAAGACTTACCGTTGGTTTTGCTGGTGTTAGCGAACCTGCTAGGAATAGCAGAGAACGCGAAGGTTCGTGTTGAGACATTGCTTTCTATATTTATTATGCTCCTTTTTGAAATTTTTATCGTAATTATAGTCGGCCGAACGTGTTGTGTCGATTTAATAACTTTCTATTTCATTCACATTAAACCGTTCAAGTTTAACCACCACCGAAGCTAGGAAGCACGATTAATTTTTTAATTACAAACTGAATTCACCTACAACGAGAAAAATAATAACGCGCGCTTCACGCTTTAGTAAGAGAAACGAAACGATTAAATTTTTTTATTACAGGCGGTGATTTGCATTCTGCCAGGCGAGAGTTTTTGTCTTACTGTTTATCTTTGATGCGAGCTCATAACGGAGAACACAGAGACAGTTTACCGGTTTTGGACGTTTCCGCTTTAAGACACGTTGCTTATGTATTCGATGCACTTGTGTATTACATGCGTTGTCTTTCCGAACCATTGACGTCAAGGGGCGAAGCGCAAAAAGAATCGTCAAATTATTCGACATGGAACGATCAAGTTAGTAAACCATTTTATCTATAATATTATTTTATCTTCGATCAATTTTCTTTATTTTTTTTCTTTCTTTTTTTTTTTATTCTCTTTCCTAGGACGAAAATGATAATGATGAGGGAGAGGAATATAATTCTCCAGCGCCAACCGCATTAGAAACCGATTCTGTGGACTATCCAGATTTACTTCAAGTTCCGATATGCGGGTCTGGAAATAACAGTAATTCTACACCTAAAGGAAGGAAACATCCTTTCTTCCAAAGATCAGATTCTACCTTATGCCTTGGTTGCCCGCCTCTCGATCCATTTGACACAGTTATGAGCGAAGCATTACCATTAGCTGATCAGCCGCATTTATTGCAGCCACATTCAAGGCGCGAGGATCTCTTTGGCATACCGCGACAGCCAACAGGGGCTGCCAACCAAAATCCATTAGCAGGTTTGCCAACGAGGCTCGGTCTTTCCGCACGTGGTGCTGACAATCAAAATAATTTGTCATCTCCTACGTTCAGTCAAATCATTCCTGGAGCTACATTTGTTCCATCAGAAATGAGACGGCCGTCTGCTTCCGCCGGAGATTCAGGATCTACCAAATTTGCTGTAATAATTTTTTTTTTACACTATCCCCGTCGTTTAAATGATATATACTTACATACATAATATATATATATATATATATATATATATATATATATATATATATCAATGCATATATTTTTATTGATCATAAATAAATAATTTATTTCAGGAAAAGCCTAAATCGTTCCATCACGTGAATGAAGGTCCAACGCCTATGGTGACGGAACAAATAGACAGAGCTCCTATAATAGTATCTACCAATAATCAGAACGATTCCGGTAATAGCAAGGGTAAAGACGCATGTAAAACAAATAGAAGCGTTATAGTTAGAGCTGGAACTATATCCGTAAGTAATTCGTTTCAATTAACACAATTTGTTAATTTATCTTTATCGTATATATATATATATATAGATATAGTTATCGTTAATTTTTCATTTAACAAAAGGAAACAAGCTTGAACAAAGCTGCCGCTCCCGAGGTATTGGTCGTTCCAACTGTAGAAAATCAAAACGTCAACGAAGAAGTTGATCCAGCCGTAACGAGTCACGAAATTTCTGCCCACGAAACAGTGGAAACGAGTCCAGTGGAATCCGCAAGAACTATATCGACCATCGGGACAAATATTTCGCATAATATTTTATTAGGGCGATGGAGATTGTCATTGGATTTGTTTGGTCGAGTTTTCATGGAGGACGTTGGTCTAGAAGCAGGATCGGTTGTATCCGAACTCGGTGGTTTCTCCGTGAAGGAAGCCAAATTCCGAAGAAATATGGAAAAGCTTAGAAATTCACAACAAAAGGATATCACTCTCTCAAAGGTATATATTGTGTTATCGATCGCATAAAATATATAAATAAATCTATATCCACGATACTAAGTGTTTAATCGGTATTAAAACTTAGTAACAAACAAATGTAAGAGTATCGTGCGAGTATAACGATTACTACAAATTGAATATTATTTTATAAAATATGAATGTTTCATAAATAATTAACTTTTTATTTTTTGTTTCTTTCCGTAGATCGAACGTGACAGAACCCAATTATTGGTGCAAACGATGAAAGAATTAAACACGCAATACAATCTTTATAATAAAAGAACCTCGAACGCTCCACCTTTGGCAGTGAATCGAGTGAAAGTAACATTTAAAGATGAGCCGGGTGAAGGTTCAGGTGTCGCTAGAAGCTTTTATACCGCGATAGCCGAGGTTTGTTATAATATATATTGGAGATAGTAACGCGAAAGGGATTATTTAGAACGTATATTAATTTATCTATCTTATTATATTTTTGTCGCAATATTTAATGTTTCGCCATCGATTAATTTTATTTAAGAATTAAATGAGTACAGTCGTAATAACGAAGACGAGTGGGAGGATTGTAAACACGATGGAACTCTCGTTCAAATGGATGCATACCACAAAATTCGTGATTTATTTTTAAAATACTTCCTTTTTTTTTGTATCTATTAAAATGTATGCACAAATATTTGAAAGTCATCGTGTTTACGATTATCCTACTCGTCTCAGAGAAATAATACGATCCTACGTTATATTTTAGGCGTTGCTTGCAAATGAGAAACTTCCGAATCTTGAAGCGGCACAGGTTGGCTCTAAATACACGCAATATAACGTTTTACAAAAATTGAAGAGCAGAGATCGCGATCGTGATCTTAGAAGACAGGTAAGTCATTCTAAATTGAATGCGGGTTAGAGGGAAAGTGGGGGGGGAGGGTGGGGTACGTGAAGTTTTATGACGAATATTTCTTAATAATTTTAAATCTCATTTAAGAATCCTAGATCCTCTGGAAAATGTCGTGAAACGCGTAAAGCGTTATCTTTCGAGGCACGTTCTTTTCATCCTTCAAGTTCCGTAGAAGGAAATAACGCATCTGGATCCGGTAGCTCATCATCCAATACTCATCCATTACCAGCCAGTCATCCAAACAATGATCATTTGACAATGCATCAACAACAACTTGGCGATAGACTATATCCTAAGGTAAAGCATCTTCCTTCGAAAGACGAGATAAGAAAAAAAATATCTAATTCTAAGCAGGAAAAATATATTTTCTTTTTCTTCTTTTATTATTATTATTGTTATTATTATTATTATTATTATCATCATCATCATCATCATCATCATCATTATTATTTAGGTACAGGCATTACGACCCGCATTAGCAGAAAAAATAACCGGAATGCTACTTGAATTGTCTCCCGCACAATTATTGATGCTCCTAGCTTCGGAAGATGCTCTAAGGCAGAAAGTAGAAGAGGCATTTGAGTTAATTCATAACCATAACCAAGACTTAACCAGCGAAGCACTTTTAGATCTTGACGTATTCAGTTTGACCGAACGCTGTGCGGCCAATAAGAAAAAGATAGAGAATAATATTATGGATGATGGAGACGATAACGCTCCGCTTTTCTATTCGCCCGACAAAAGAGGCTTTTATACGCCTAGGCAGGGTAGAGCCAGTTATGAACGATTAAATGCTTTCAGAAATGTAGGCAGGTAAGAGTTATCTAGAAAATATTTATTTTCCCCCCTCCCTCCCATCCCTCCCATCCCTCTTCTCATCCCCATAATCAATATCGCATTAAATGATAATAACCACCCGATATTAATCGCTCGATTTTTTTTTTTTTTTTTTTTTTACTTTTATTTTCTATAGGTTGATAGGCTTGTGTCTATTACAAAACGAGCTGTGTCCAATATTTTTAAATCGTCATGTTATTAAATACATATTGGCAAGGCCGATACGTTTCCACGATCTTGCATTCTTTGATTCCGTGATTTACGAAAGTTTGAGACAACTCGTCATCGATGCCGAGACTAAAGACAGCAACAGTTTGTTCTCCGCACTGGATCTTACCTTCAGGTAAAATACACGCTCGCACGTACAAACGCACGAGTAAATGACTACGAGCGTTCGTTTGAAAAAGCGATGATATATTATTAGAAATATTGTCTATGCGTCGATGTAATTTAATCTTTTTTTTTAATTTTCTCTCCCTCCCCCCCCCCTTTTAGCATTGATTTATGTCCCGAGGAAGGTGGTGGCTCGATCGAACTTATATCAAATGGTCGGGACATAGAGGTTACAGCAAGTAATGTATATGATTATGTAAGGAAGTATGCGGAAGTACGTATGATAAAGGTACAAGAGAAAGCCTTGCATGCTATGCGAGAAGGGGTATTTGATGTTTTACCAGAGGGAGCATTGGATGGCTTAACTTCCGAAGATTTAAGACTGCTTTTGAATGGAGTCGGTGACATTAACGTCTCGGTTTTGATATCGTACACGTCGTTCAACGATGAATCCGGCGAGGCAACGGAAAAATTAGTAAAGTTTAAGCGATGGCTATGGTCCATCGTTGAAAAAATGTCACATGTCGAACGGCAGGACTTGGTAATTCATTTTCTTTTTTTCTTTTTTTCTTTTTTTTTCTCTCTCTCTCTTCCGATATATCACGTATTACTACGCGCGCATAAAACTTATATAAATATCAAGTTGTTCGAGGAACAATTTTATGCCTCTTTATATCCAGACTTTGGTACGTATTTTATTTCTGAATTCGTATCTTTTCTTTTTTCAGGTATATTTTTGGACAGGGTCTCCTGCATTACCAGCGAGCGAAGACGGTTTTCAACCGATGCCAAGTGTTACGATTCGGCCAGCCGACGATGCTCATCTACCAACCGCAAATACATGTATTTCTCGCCTATACGTTCCATTGTACAGCTCCCGTCATGTATTACGGCATAAGCTACTTCTTGCTATCAAAACAAAGAACTTCGGATTTGTATGAATTTGTCAAGTGATCATCATCACACCAACACACTTGCTCCAAGAGAAAAAGTCGCATTACTAATTATTGACATAAGAAAATGGTTATGTGTTGTTTTTTTTTTTTCTTTCTTTCTTTCTTTCTTTCTTTCTTTCATAGAAAAATTTATAACATTTATAAATTTATAAGGTGTAATTATGAATTATAATTTCCCCTTATCATAAAGTGGTCTTCGTCTTGATAAGGATTTATGTTAAAGTGTCATATTTAGTCTTTATAGTGGTCCAATAAACTTTCCCAAAATTATGTTGTGCTAATCAATCAAGTAACCTGTATTTTCAAAGTAGCATTATCACATTCTATATAGGCTATGTATAATATATTAACAATACATTTACTTAAATCGTGTAATATAAATCTTTTGGCTCGTTATCACGTATAATTTCCTTCTTCTTTTCTTTTCTTTTTTTTTTTTTTTTCGTTTGTTTGCTTGCTTTTTACGACAAAAGCACGTTAAAGACTTTTAAGAAATTCTAATGATCGTACAATGAAAAAATTTTTTTATTAGGCTCATATAAGATGTAACATAAAACATGACAGAAAATTGCGAGTTTTCAGATGCACACCATAAGAGTTTCTTGGACACTTGTTTGTTGTTAAATATAATACATATCAGTTTAAAAACGAGACTATGACACGAGTATCGAAATATAAACTATGCGATTTGACATCCATGATACTAAAATTTAAAATGTGTCGTGCCAAGATTTACCTTATAAAATGCAATGTAAAAATCATTAGATAACTAAAATATGTAATAGGAACAATACTTTCAAATGCTTTTTGGCATTATAATCTTCAAGAAAATACAGAACGGTACACTACAAAATCCTCAAGTGTGATGTAAAACCAAATGAAAATTTTATTTTATTGACATAATTTCAGCTTTAATCGACGTAATTTTTTAATTTCGATATTTAGATATTAACAATAATCCAAACCACTCAAAATTTAGTTTCTTTTTAAACTATTACATTGACTCTGTTAATGACTTGATCATCCAAATTAGCCAAATATTAAAATAATATTAAGGATGTCTAGCTGCCTATTTCGTATCGTTAAATATCTTCTTTTAACACGTTCAAAATCTTCAATTCTATCATAAAACAATATCAACTCTGGTTATGTATGCTGTTTAGTCCTGGCATGCATTCATATACGTCTTTGCTTGTGTCTAGGATCGCAACAATATTTTTCCAAAACGGTTGACCATTTTGAAAGAAAAATTCAATGTACAGTTTTAAATATATTTCCTAATCAATAAACTGAAATAGTAAAAAATAATCTATTATCTTTAATTTACTTAAAAAAAAAGACTAATGCTAATATGTATAATATAATAAATCTCATTATTTATAAATTTCTAAAAATCGTAAAGTTATATACAATAATTATATTATCCATTATGTTCCTGACAAAGTATTGATAGAAACTTATGTACAATGGTTACCTATTGACCACTTCCTGAACTGTTTTGGGGTAATTTTGCAGTTGTTTGACTTAATTGAGCCAATGTTTCTGGAGTAGCATGTGCTTTTAAGATTGAATTTTCAGCTTCCAATTGATTAATACGGTCCATAAGTTCTGCTATTTTTTCTTTTAATACCTCGACTTCTTCTCGTACAGCAAACATCAAATGACTCTTTACCAGATCCTATGAACATTACAGTATTATCATCATTAGTTTACTTATTTATAAGAATTACATATATTTTTAATTTCTTTTTAATTAAGAAAATTACTTACCATAGCTTGTTCAATTTTATTATCAATCGCTACTGCACTTGTTCCCGACACACTGTAACAAAATTTAATTATAAATTATAAGATCACACATTTAATGTATAATTTACAGAAAATATATGAAAATCAATAAATATAAAAACCTTTCGTTATCTTCAAGGGTGTGATGTTCATCGCTTCCTTGTGTAACTTCGGTTAATGATTCTAAGAGAGTAGCATCAGCCGATTGTGTTGCAGTAGTAGTAACAATGCCTGAAATAGAGTCCTGCTCTGGATCAGGTTGATGAAATGCTATAGTCCCTTGCTGCATTCCTGCCACAACATTTTGACAAGCAGCTGGCACTTGAGCCATTTGCACTTGAGTATTGCTACCAGAGGATTGCGTTTGCATCTGTGTCGCTGGCATAACTTGAGACTGTACCGGTGGTCCTGGTGCATGAATAGTCGAGGAAGATTGTTGTGTACCTGTCTGAGGAACTTTATGTATACTTTGAATGCCCTGCATTCCTTGAACGGCAGTTAGTGGCTCGGAAATCTGAGTCATTGGTTTCTGTGTTTGCAATGGCTGTTGAGGTTGTTGCTGTTGTTGTTGTTGTGGAGGGTGTTGTGTTTGTTGTTGCTGCTGCTGTTGCTGTTGTTGCTGCTGCGGCGGGTGTTGTGATTGTTGCGGCTGTTGCTGCTGTTGCGGTGGATGTTGAGTAACAAGTATATTTGGAGCTTGAGAAGTTGGAACAGAAGTTTGCTGCACTGATGAAGGGCAAACAGTTTGACCGGGTAAAGATTGATTTTGCGTGCTCACTCCCAGATATGGATCTTCTTTAGAATGAGTCATATTTTGTTGAGGGGGAACACTATTACTACTAGTTTGAGTTATAATAGGTATAGAACCTTGAGGCATACTCTGAGGTTGTCCCAAATTATTTGGATGTGTGGGCTGTAAATTAGATGGCAACGTAGACCCCTGTCCTTGCGGTTGAGAAGCTAGCTGTTGCGCGGATGACTGAAAATATTGAGGAATTTGCGAAGGTGGTTGAACTTTTGCTTGCGTCTGAACTTGCGTGGGATTATGTTGTACAGTAGGGGGGATTGAACTGTTTACTGCATAATTCGCACTTGTAACTGTAGGATTGTTCGGTACACCAATTGATGAATGCACATCAGGATGAGAGGGGACTGTTCCATTGGCGTCAAGACTAATGCTCTTATCGTCAGATACGACAGATTGTTTAGATGCATCTGGGATTATAATTCCACTGTCTGTTATTCCATAAGATATGCACACCTCATTTGGATCAGATACTTTTGGGGTACCAATAGCTGTTGGTTGATTCACTGACGTATGATCCAAATAATCCATGCAGGTCCATCTACCTCTCTTGAATGGCTCCGTACTTTCGATTTTGACTACTTTAAAACGTTCATTTCTCCCATGTGAATGTACCTCTCGCAAATCAGAATCTTGCTTAGCATTACTCGATAGTAAATTAATAATGTTGTTGTCGGTGACAGACGTAATATCTAAAGTGTTGATATTGCTATCGTTGACCGAATTGTTGACACTATTTCCTTCCGAGGGTACGATGGCCAGTCCATATTGCGAACTTGTAGGAATCACCGGAGCAGTACTGAGAGCAGCATTACTGGTGTTGAAAAATACGTCCTCTTTAGAGAAAGTATCTTCCGAATAACTAGGGGTCTCGATATCGAGGTCGGTGATACGCGAATGTTCCACAGAATTATCTTCTGTGTGGGATTCATCCAAATCGTCATTTGAGTCTTCGCCGGCATCGTTGCTCATACGACAACCGACTGTAACGCTTGTAATTTGAAAAGACGACGTCTTTTTTCGACACTGATTACTACTGGTCACGTTGCTTGAAGTGGTCAAGCTAACCGGCTGGTGCAGTTTGTCTGGCTCTCCTAACCGAATTGTCTCCGTAGTCGTACGATGCACTGGGTTAGATATCTTTCTACTACCATCCGACAGTTTATGCGATTTCCTGTGTACATTATCTGCCATTATTATAGGAACTTAGCATTCGAGAGCCACGATCTTTGCACTCGTTCTCCTCTCGCATGTTAAAACCGACATTGCTGCATGCCGGTGCCCGTTCGCTTCGATGACCAGTCGCGTAATCCGCGATCTTCACCGACGAACCTCAGGCAAAGCCGCCCCAACTCTCGGCAAATGTACGAAATAAAATCATATTCTGAGATTGGCAAGGTGTTGACAGTTCACCATTTCATCAATTTCACGGGAATGGAGTTCGTTCGCTCGAGTACCGTCCACTCGAAACGAAACTCGCACTGGGCAATACGAACTCTTTATTCCTTCACGGACAATTACAAGCCATTTAGTGTCATTCGTTTACATTACTATCTCAATGCAATTTTCATTGTCCACATCCTTCCTATTCTATTATAGTAAGTGAGCAGTTTAAAAATGGCTGCCAATTCACTCATAGAATTGCCACGAATTATATCTAGAGTATCTACGAGCGTATTCGTCAGCAAAAGTCTATTTCCATTAATGCGATCTAATCCCAAGTCCACAATGACTTAACCTTCCAATCATTGAACAAAAATTTGGTATTTCCGGAAAATGGTGGACCGATTGTAAGGCGCCAAATTCCAATATTTTTGTCCACGCATACATGTATCTTTCTCGCTCTATCCCAAAGAAAAATTTTCAATTCAAATCGGTCATTGCCTTATTCAAAAAATATTCAATATTCAACAGCTTTTCTTTTATATATGGTCAGCTTTAATTTTTTTTTATAGGTGGTTAACCTAATTGAAGCTTTGGATTAAAATTCTCGTAAACATGAATTCCTAAAACGAGATGTACTAAGAATATATAGCGTATATATGATATTTATTCCTGAGATTTGTATTTTTTGTAATCAAAATTATGTTGAGAGTTATTAATGGACTTAAAAAAATTAATAAAAATATAGAATTAGGACAATCAAAAAGAAGAAAAATAAAACCGGACGTATTACCTGGTAATAACCTTAAAATGTTATTATTTTTACTCCTATGAACGTTTACAAATATTATATATTTATATTGATTCTAATTATATAAAAAAGATTTAAAGTAAGTTTTGTTATAACTTCATTACAGTATTTAAGTATCCCGTCAGTAAGGGAGGTGATCGCAGAGTATATGTCTGGGGTCTCGCAGAACATGGAGCTTTAGGTACCATTGAAAGAACATCGTTTAAACAAGGAATAGCTTATCTTCCAATGCCAAGACGTTTAACATTTGCAGAAAAACATAAAGTAATAGATGTCGCATGTGGTTACGGTTTTACAGCTTTTGCAATAAGTTCCTCAGATAAAAATATCATTTATGGTAGCGGAATAAACACAGATTCCCAACTTGGTAATGAAATATTATATTAAATATTAAATGCTAGTAAAATTAATATAGTACTTAAGATCTTTATTTTAAATTATGGTTCCTTATATTAGGTTTTCAAGAAGCGAATAAAACTTTTTTAAACGTAGTAACTTCTCCAAGACCAATAAATTTACCACTTAAAAATTCTACAGCTGAAGTTATAAGTATAGCAGCTGGAAGGGCACATTTATTAATATTAACGAATGAAGGAGTTTTTACATTAGGCAACAATGGATATGGTCAATGTGGTAGACCAATTATATTAAATGAAAATTATAATAATAGTAATGTAGTTCATCATATACCTAATATAAAAGGAAATCGAATAACTGGTATAACAGCTGGCCAAGATCATAGGTATAAAGCAAATAATGTTCATTGAGATTATTTACTTGTATGTCTATACATGTACAAATTTTCTAACATTGCTTATTAATATATATTATATCGTAGCGTACTTTTAACAGAATCTGGTGAAGTGTATACATTTGGTTGGGGCGCTGACGGACAAACTGGCTTGGCACATTATCGAAATGAACATCAACCAAGTTTAGTTAAAGGGGATTTAGCAGGGCAACATATAATAAAAGTTGCTTGTGTTGGAGATTGTGTATTAGCTCTTAGTGGTATATATCGATAATCAATATTTATGCTAGGGTTCATTCAGAAAATATACCTATGATAATGTTTTTAATTGCTTCATTTTTAATTTTATATATTAGATAAGGGGAAAGTGTTTGGATGGGGAAATTCAGAATATGGCCAATTATTAATGGACAGTGATAATTATCAAGTAAACATTGCCACAGAATTGAATATACCTAAGGAAATAGGACATATTGTTGACATTGCTGCAGGAGGTTGTTTTTGTATGATACTAAATTGTAAGAATAAAACATAATATTATCTAAAGTAAAAAAGAAAGATAGAAAAATTATTGTTCACATTAATTTTATTCTATTGTATTTTATTTTTCAGCTTCAGGAGAGGTTTATGTATGGGGATATGGCATTCTTGGACTTGGACCACAAGTACAAAGAGTTTTAAAACCCACATTAATTCCATCCACATTATTTGGTAATAACGCGTATTCACGTAATAATAAGGTAAAATCAAAATTATTTAACATAGATTTGTATATGTATCTATCTGATATAATAAAGTCATTTTTATTTTTAGGTCACAAATATATATTGTGGAATAAGTCATCTAGCAGCAGTAACAAATACAGGAGATCTATATATGTGGGGATGTAATAAATTTGGATCCTTAGGATTAGGCCATCATAATGATCAATTTTTTCCTTTCAAGGTAAGATGTGCATTTTGTACTTTAATTCTTCATACAGTTTGTATTTATTTCTTGTAATTTTATTTAAGGTGTCCATAGGAGCTCAAGTAAAAAAAGTTGCTTGTGGAATCGATCATACAGTAACACTTTGCAAGCCCTTCGTCTAAAGGTACATTACACTTTTTTTTATTAAGTAACAATTGATTTATTTCCGGTACAAAATTTTCATAAAATTTCTTAAATATCTGTACATATGTAATAGAAACTTTTAATATAATTTGTTGAATATGAAATGAATATAAAAAAAATGAACAATTGCTCGTCTTATGCTTAATGAAATAATAAGAAATAATCTCTTATTATTTGAGGGGAAATAGATTCTAATTTAGCTAAAATATTTTAATTTGTTATATTCATTACCAATTATTTAATATGAGTTTTTAAAAGGTGTTTAGTAATAAATCAAATCTTTATAATTCAATTTATAATGATTTTTTAGAAAATTATTAATTTGTAGTTTCATGTTTTGATCATGGATTATCTTTGTAATAAAATAACTGTTATTAATAAGATCTGTTATTTGATAAAAGACAATATATTACTACTACCATCAAAAAAATAGGATTGATTGCTATGTTATTTACACTACTTGTGCATACTAAATTTTCATAAGAAATAGTATACTTTATCATATGTGGGTATCTACACTTCCTTTGATCTGAAATATTAAAAGAAATAATTATTTCTCTAACGGTTTACTGATATTTTCACATAGTACATAGTCATTATATTTATGTACCTGTGCATTGATATGATGTATCAGAAGAATTAGCAGTTACAGATAAATATAATGGTTGGCATTCATGAATAAAGGTAGCATCACCACAAGAAACTGAAATACTATGTTCATTGTTATTTATTGACATGCAAGAAGCTGCTTGATTAGCTTCTGTTGCATTAATATGTAATAGATTTCTTGATGTGCATACTCTTAAAGCTCCCCATCCAGATCCTAAAATCTAAAAAATACATTATTATCAAAATTGCACATGTAAATCTTTTGAGATTATTTAATTTACACACACACACACACACATTTTTAATTTGTTAAATACCTTTACTCTAGCTATAGTTTCATGAGAAAAGAAGTAATTAGGATGAAGTCTATAAAAATTAATTCCATGTGGCTGAACATAATCCACAAATGAATTTGAAGATCCAAGTGAGGCATAATTTGCACCACATTGTGTATTAATTAATCTTTTAGGAACTGCAATTTTTTTGTCAATTAATATTATTATATCATGCTTATTACAACGTTTGGCTATTTATTTATTTCATAATATTTTATGAATATTATATGTTGTATTTCATTTATATCTTACTTCGCTTTATTCTCGAAATGACTTTATCAAGTGGTGCCAAAGTATCTTTAGTATCTCCCAGCCCTATTGAGAACAAATCTGATGCAGAATCTTCTACTATATCTCCCCATGTATCCTTTGACCCATAAGTTAAAATAAGGACGGTTGTATCTACAAGACCATATTTACAAATCAATAATTAATAAAAAAGGTCAAAGAGTATATAACAAAATATATTGAGGAATATATAACAAAGTTTTTTTTATAACCTGGAATTTCTTGACGCATATATTTAAGTTGTTCCAAACAATATTCTTTGTCGGATTGTGATAACTGTGCATTATATGGCATTATTATTACCACATCTGATGCTTTTCCTCCTATACTTTCACTACGCTCTCTATTTAGTTTATCGTACTCTAAAGTTCTTAACATTTTAATTGACTTAGGTAGGTTTAAACCTCTAGTAACTGTAAACAATTATTTTGATTTATTACTTCAGTTCTAGTTGATGTAAATAGCATAGATCAAGTTTATTTAGTAAACATACCATTAATATAATGAGACGAATTAAAACTGTAGAAATTTAAAATAGTATCGGTACTATTAATCATTGTATTTCCATCATAGCCATTAAGTATAGTAAAATTGCTATTGAATTGATTAATGTCAATTTTATCTAATATATACCTGCAAGAAAAACAAAGATATGTAAATAGACGTTTAACAAATTATTTCATTGCTTATTTAAACTTACGCGAGTATAGGTTGTACAAATTCAAAAGGCCAATTTGTATCAAGAATAATAGTCAAGTCCACAGAGACTATAGTCCGATCAAATAAACGATCTGTCTCTGGACATTCTAAATCTTGGTTCATTGATGAAGCTATAAAAGATATATATTTGTTAAAAATTAAGTATATTGATCATGTGTATATGTATAATGGGATAAAACAAGTTTATGTAAACTAACGTATATATGTTGATAATTCATTTGCAGCTTTAACTGCAAATTTTTCTATAATAGGTGCTTGCAGGGTTGCTCTTGCTAAATTTTCACTTAACACTAAAGATGCTCTGTATGTCTATAATAAAAATAATTTGTTAAATCAATTTAATATATTATTTTAATTTAATACGAAATATGTATATATTATAATTAAAAAAGGATTGTATTAATTAATTTACCTGTGCACACAATGTAGAATTAGGTGCAACATATCGAAACAACGATCTACGATTACATGCTCGAATTGTAGAATTAAATAAACCAGGAGCACTATAATACATATCCACAATTTGTGAAAGACGTAAGTTAGGTATTCTTGAATACCACAATTTAATTTCATTTGCAAGAATTAATCCATCTAAATCTCCTCTAATCTCAGCAGTCGTAAACTGAAGTTTTTCGTATGTATTTAGAAAATACCAACGTGGCATTGCAGTAGAATTCCAATTTCCATTTGCTCCTACTTGTAATGATTCTCCTACGGGACCTTGCATAAGCGTAACTTCAGCTAAATCGCCTGTATAAATTTAATATTACTTTTCTTTTATATATGTAAATATAAATGTTGTATATAATTATCAAATTAGTCCAAAATTATTTTAATATCTACCAGCTAATGTAGCTATCCATTTATTATCTAAAGTTATATCGGATGAATATGTAGTTTGTAGCATTTCATCTTTCAATACATCTCTAAGTAAAATATTTTCTGGTTGTACTGCTGCAGCTATACCAGCAATAAGTGAACCACCAGAAATTGATCCCCAACTATGAAATTATTAATCGTGTGTATATAAAAAAAAAAAAAAAATTGTAAAGGACAATTAAATTTATTTATTTTAAATAAAGTTTTACTTACGGAGTTTTAATTACTCCATTCTCTACAGGGCATTTACTTAATATTGGCGAAGCAAATATTCTTCCTCTGTCAGGATGATTTGGCGGCAATTCTGGATACAATGAATTAGGATCTATTGGATTTTCCGTTGAGTCTTTCCTATTTGTTATTGTTTCTCTATATGATAATCAAAATTCTTATTAGAACATATTTCAATGAAATAAAACATTTAAATTATATATTTACATTTCTTCCGGAGATAAAGTTTCAACATCTTCAATATTAGATTTTGAATTATCAGTATCATTTTTTTCAATACTTCTAATGTTTCTATATGCGCTGTTTGCAAATCTACAAACAGTTTCTTCATCATCTCTTTTCAAAATATTTACGCTACTTGACAACATAAAATGTAGAGTACACTAAAATAAATAATCATCATATTATTTGATCATATTTATATCATTTTTAAATATAAGTTACAAATGATTTATAAAGAAAATATCATATGTATATTTATGACTTATAAAGATTTCAATCAATGAAAATCTTACCCTTTCGATATCACTAATGCTGTTATTAGGAAACAAAATAGCATTTCCCTGTATAAAACGAAGTGTTTTCGCATGACGAAAAAATTCATGGCCAGTTGGTGCATAAGGAGATATACCATCTTGTGATATTACAGATGGGTTTTGACGTATACCATCTTGCCGGAAACTACATATTAATAATATTTAAATACCAATATAACTCGTGTTATTTTTAAAATATTATAGATAGTTATTAGTAAACTTGTTAGCAGAATCAAGAAAAATATTAAATAATTACTATCGATGATAAATTTTACTGACAATATTTCTGTGTTTACCGATGTAATATTGCAACAGACAAACTCCTGAGATCCATGTTTAATCCTTCTGAATTTTCAATTTTTCGCAGTATTGCAATAAATGTGTTCAATGTATGGGGTAATCTGTTATCCCTTTCTAAAAGGTATTTATTTTCATAACATTCACGAAGAGAAGGTGGGAGAGTACGCACAGCATTTTCTTGCGCATGGATGCCTAAAAAGTGACATTATCAATGCTACTTTTGAAATTTATCAGTACGTACAATGTATATTTATAAAAAAAAATTAGAAAAATAAAAATCTTAAGTCAATTACTATTTACCTAAGTTGTAGACAAAACCCATGATAAGTAAATAAAATATCTTCATCGTTTTTGTAGTAATAGAATAAAACACAATAGATCTACAAGCATAATATGCATACTAATTATAAAAGTTATAATTTATATTAAATAATATATAACCAAAGTTATATTAAAGTTATATTAAATTGTAAAATAAAATTTAGGCTTTTAATTAGGTTTTTAATCAAGTTCTATTTTTAAAATGCTATTAATAATGTTTTATAACTCACATTTAATTATAACAATTACTTTCTTAATTGTTACACAAAATATATTATCTTTGCTATTCTTCTTTAGAAGGTACTACACCTCCCTTTTTACACACGTAGAAATATCTACTATCACTATCAAAAGATAAGATATGGAATATTGTGAGTATAATGTCCCCTTCTTATTATACAGGTCATACTTACATGAATAAGACCAATTTTTAAGTGATAAGGAAACAAAAAACATTTGTTTTCATTCAAAAATTTACTATATTAAAAAATAAATTTTTTGACTGTAACATGTTGTATGAAATATTTATAACATAACTCTTTTATTTTTTATCTTGTAAGTATTATTTATGTATAAATAATTTTACACATTCCTATAAATAATTCATTTTTATTAACTTTTTATTAACATTTCATTATATACTTATTTTATTGATTTTATAAATAATTAAGGAATGTAAATAATGTGATTTTTTGCAGAAATATCATATTTGTATTTTTATCTTATCAAGATTAACAATACAGTATTATCTTACTCTATCTTTCTATAACATAGTGATTCATTGCGGAGTACATACAGTATTACAACATGTGTAATGCTTTTTCAGTGACATAGTGAATTGTTCTAAAATGTTAGTGTACAAAATTTGTTTTCTTTTATGCTTTGGTATGTACTATACTTTTTGGTTTTTTTTATAGAAAGTTATAGATATAATATCTATATATTGAAAAAATATAACCATAGGATTATTTTGCATTTTGCAGGATATTGTGTAGTATACTCTCAAGTAACTATACCAGAGGAACTTAAAGAATGCTACATAAATCGTACTAAAAATGAGTTTTTATTGCCCTTAAATATACGTACATTCATTGATATTTTACGAAAAGCTGAAATAGAAACATTTACTACTATGGATATGAGAACATTCTCATCATCACTGTTACACAGGTACAAGAAACATGTACAATATCTCTGATTTTAATTAGTAATAACTTTATAAAATGTCACGTAAACAACGTTACTAGTTATATATTAGGTTTAAATTTGATGGGGTTGAATACATTGAAGGCTTGCATGAAACTGAAGGAATATTGCCATTTATTGGAAGTGGAACACAACGAACAAAAAATAGAATAATAGAAGAATTAGTTCCAGGCGATGCAGATGCCTTTCCTTCTAAAATACTCTCACGATTAGAACGATGCACTCTTCATTTTGCCATCTCAAACACTATAAATGAATATAAATCTAAAAATACGAACAATATGTGCCAAGAAATCGGGAATCGAGAAAAATTAACTGGTAACATTTTATTAATGCAATTAAATCTAAAAACGTCATCTAACAATATAATTTTTATAGGAAGAACCATATCGTTTAATGCAATAGACTGTCCAAGAGAATATGGTGTTATTCTTACTCCATATGGCACGATTGCTCCTGGAGCTGTTATAGGAGCAATAGCTGCAAGTTTACAACGTCAAAATGTTATTTTGAATCAATTACTTGCATCACCAGCTATAACTTTTACAAGTATATCATTAAAATATTATTTTTTGTAAGATAATATTTAGAAAGAAATTTACATATAAATCACCTTTCTTATTAATTTTTTATTATTATCTTAATTTTAATTATAATCATTAAAGATGTAAATTACAATGAAGATCAGATTGATCTTATTATACCAAAAGACCAAATGATTATTGAAAGATCAATGTGGCAACAATCTATAAATACATCAGAAATGTCAATTGATAATGTATGGCTTACTACAATTGCTGGTAAGAGATATTTAAATACTATAATGATGATAATAAATTGTCATATGAAACATAAAAAGATTTAAAAGATGAAATTAAAATTCGTATTTAAGGCGATTTAGGTGAAATGGTAATTTATCAAGGACCTTTAGTACAAGCAAGAATGACATTAGGAGTAACTGGATTTTGGAATAGTACTATATATCCTAACATTTATTATCTTACAAAAAATCCCGATAGCTATGATGCAACACGAGCTGAGATAGTTGGTGACATTGATGGTAAACTAACTGTGTTAACAAAAAACTATTATTAAATTGTAATTTTTTAATTGCTATATAAATTATGTATATTTTTTAGGTTTAATACTTGCACATAATTTACAAACATGGACCGATAATTTTCATAGTCTTCGTCTTAGTCAGATTTTTGACATGTATTATTCTGATCAAGGCATTAATTTTGATTCAAATATCAAAGCTTGTAATCGAAAAATAGCTTTTACACAAGTTACATCAAAAACTATTTTAAGAGAACAGGTATATTCAAAATTAAATCATTAATTATTAGTGGGTGTTATATTATGAAAAAAAAATCATTAACATTTTATATTATAGACACATGCAGTATCATATTTATTAGCATATCGTAATAGCATAGCATACATATCCGATGAGGCATTAAAACGTCTGGTTAACTATGCTGTTGATACATTTACAAATTATACAGAAAAACACTTACTTACAGAATCACATTGTTATAATAAAAATATTCGTTTACAAGCAGAGGTAATAATTGTTTTTGATGGTGCATGGACCCCGGACTATACAAAGGATTTTATTTCGTAAGTATATACAAATGTACTCATATATATATATAAACACATTTAAATGTAAACAATTTGTTGTCTCTTAATACTTCTTCAGAGTTCTATTAGAAGATTTAGATGTATCAATATATGGTTCTAAAATGGGTATATTACATGGCTCAACAGGAAATTGGTTACTTAACGTCACAAATAGTCCATCAGTTGCATATGAAACAATATACAAGTTTGCAAAAGTATCATGTAAGTTTTTATCATTTATTTTGTAAGATATGTTATAAGTCAATTAAAAACCATATTTTTTAATATTATTTAAAGAATTATTTTCAGGGCCCAATCAATTAAATTATACCAAAATACTTCAAACAATATTTACTTATTTAAATACTACATTGGAAGAAAATCAGAAAAATCATATAATTGGTAATTTAGGACAAGTCATAATCTTACTAGTTCCATTAGCATATATGACCGACACAGAACTAAAATCAGCTCTAATGTCATTACAACAAATCAAATTATATTATCCAGGTAAATTGCCTTTGATGTTATTCTAATTTGTGGCATTAATGTGCTAATATTGATGTATTGTTTTATACACACAGATGTACATTTCTTATATTATACATCAGAGTATAATGCATATTTATTCCAACCTTTTATAATATCAAAAGAAGATCATTTAATAAAAACTTTGCAAATTGATGATATTATTACATATTTTAATACAGGTAATTATAGTAATATTAACATCTATGATGTAATAAATATTCATATTAATGTACTTTTAGTATCTTGGCTATTAAGGCCTTTACCAAATATAAATGCAAATATTGAAAATTATAAAAGTCAAATGGAAAATTATGTAGCTCCATCACAATCTATTTTATACAAATTACATTCACACTGGAGAAAAAATACAAAAAAAACAACTGTTACAGTTTGTATATTTACCTTTTGTTTATTTATTTATTTTTTTAAATATCTATAGTTCTTCAATAAATTAATTTGATTATATTTTAGTTTCATAATGTTGGATATGGTGAAATTAAGGTATGCTCTTGGATTCAGAATAATGATGCAGAAAAGAAATATAATGAATATTGTAAAGATGCAAGTGGACATAAAGATATCATATTGACAGATTATACTTTATGTACTGAAAAGAGAATTTGTCCTGACATATATTATCGTGTACAGAATGTAACTTCTTTACGTAAATGCGCAGGTATGTAATAAATAAATAATTTAATTTCTACTTTACCAATAATTTAATGTCTTAAAAAATTAATATAGAAGCATTAGACGTAAATATCGTATTTTCAATGATTAAGAAAATTGAAGATATTTTTTATTTCAGAATTAGAATGTCAAACGCCCGATCATGTGCGATATATCGTCAGAATAGAAAATACATATTATAGGAGCGGTGCAAACAGAGATATATTAGCCACAATACTTTCGACATGGATCTTTCTTTTATTTATAATTTTTAAATAATAAATTGTATTAAAGCTATCAACCACCTTTCGTTCCTCCTAACGTATGTTACTTCTGATTACTTCGATATTTCCTCTTTCCTAATTCATTAATGCCTTCGTAGATAGTTCAAGAGAAGTCCATAAAACAGTCGCATTCAAGCATTCACACTCACCAGTAAGACAATCGAGTTTTACCAATATCACTGGCTATTCATCACTAATTAACGTAACAATCGACCTAAATCCTTCAGACTCACGACATCCAAAGAGTCTTACTATCATTAATGGCTATCACTCCTCGGAAATAGCCAAAACAACTAACTACACGTCACTACACGAAAGAACACATCAACAATTGTATTATACTTCGGCCGTACTTAAAGACGAGTCTGACTCACGATTAAAAATGTCAGACCAAACGTAAACTTCACGAGTCAGGCTCGTCGTAATCATAATCGTAATATCATCCCAAACATATTTATCACGATTCCGATTCGTATTCGACCGTTCAAAGCAAACATTAATATCACTTGTCCGTCTCCTCGTCAATCATTCTTCAAAGTAAAATTTTCGAAACACATCGATTATACCCCATCGGAATCACATTTACTTAGATAAAGAAAAAGGTATATTTAAAATTCAAACAATCTACCCGTATTACACCATTGCAATAAAAAAAAAAAAAAAAAACACGATAGAAAGCTGTCGTATAATAACAATAATTTAAATTAAAACAATATCAATATGCACGCCTTCATCGAAAATTATCATTTTTAGACAAAAATAATGATCATAGGAAAAATACCAAAAAATATTAATTTTTTTTTCTTTACTACTTAAATACAGGCGTAATCACGTACTAAAACATTGCGAATAATTATCCAAACAAGTAGAGAAACCACTATACTTTGTATAAGTGAACGAATAAAACAGGATTGGGATTGTCATTCCTACGTCTACGAAATAACATTGTAAGAATATTGAAAAACTATTATTGTATATCGCGTTGTGTTCGACGCAACTACGAGAGAGTACCAGCAAAGGCCGTTAGCCAATACCGCTCGCCTAATTATTTGAAAGGATCCCGCGTTGGCCATTGGTTAGATTGCGCGTAAATAATTAGAACCGTTTTAATATACCACAAAAATAATTTATTGGTGTGAACTGTAGATGACAGTGTGTGTTTCTGACAATGTTAGTTGATAGTACCGATGAATATATATGGTCTGATGAATAATTGTTCGAATTCTGAGTTATAATTTAGATGTAACATTTGACCGACTATTTTATCCAATTTGTGACTCGACCGCTCTTTTAAATGGATGTTTATTCGTTGACTGTCTCGTTGATACTGACTTTCCGACGCTTCTCCAAATATTCGGCAAGTTAGAATATTGAAACAAAAAATGGGAAGAACGACATTGATTGATTGCGTACGAACAAAGACATTCCTTAGGATTGTTTATATTTTCGTAGGAAGCATTCGTCGAAGCGATCGTACGTAGCAGTATTATTTATAACGAATTCAAACTTGACGGCATGATCGGATGGAAATAAACAAGTGACTAAACGAGATTGGTCTTTTTACATCGTTGAATGAAAGCTACGTTGTCATTTATACAATTCTATAATGTTTATTTGAATTTATATTTTAAGAAGAATTTTAAAAAAGAACCCATATAATTTCGTTACACTTCTCTAACTTTTGTTTTACGAAATTAATCAATTTGACAAGCGAGTGGCTCATTTAATACTGTTTATGTAGTAAAAATGACAACAACAAAGTATCTTCGTCCTCGGTAGTATAGTGGTTAGTATCCCCGCCTGTCACGCGGGAGACCGGGGTTCGATTCCCCGCCGGGGAGAGTGTTTTTTTTACTTCCATATTTTTTGTTTATTTCTATTTTTTTTTTTTTAAATAAATACATTCGTAAATGTACAAAAAATTCGCAGCTAAATATGTTTCAGAGTATGTATATATTGCGCGAAGCTGAAAAGAAGTTTCGCGGGGAAGTGGAATGTGGGTCCAATTGATCAAAAAGATTAATTTCTGCATTCGTAAGTTCACAATTGATCGTTGAACGAGATTAATGCATCTCTCTCTCTCTCTCTCTCTCTCTCTCTCTTTCTTGGGCATTGATCGTTTTCCAATCGTCGATCGCATTTATCGATGATCGCAATAATGATAATTAAACCTTGTGAAATGAAATTCCTTGCTTTCCTCGTATAATCAATTATACCTCGTGATGTATAGTATTTATTCTATAATTAAATTTTTAAAAATTTCGAGTATTTATGTGTGCGTATTAGCAAATGAACTTCAAATATATAAAATAAGAAAAGGCATTCTAATTGTTTATTCACGATCGCTCTTTCTTTAATTATAAGAAAAAATGTTAGCATTATATCATTCACAAGTTAGTAAAATTTATATTATTTAAAATATAAAAGTGAAAGATGAAGACTTGTAACCTGACATGTTTACAAAACGTAGAGATAAAATTATCGCATTGATAACAGATTTTCCAAGTGCAGATTAAGTTAGATGATAGCTCTCTTTCACGTACATATAGTGAACTTGAGAGCGACTGAAGTCATGGGAAACTTTCGTTCAAATCATATCCTTACGAACGAATTGATACAAGAATACGTCGAATTATCGTATTTGAGCAAATCTGAAGTATATCAGTAAGTATTATACATATACATATTTTTGGATAAATAAATAAAAACATTATTCGCTTTTTTAGCATTTTCGATCTACTTAATAATTTAACACCAGGAATCTTGCACGATAATTTACATTATCGCTTTACAAAGAAGCAAATAGATGAAATATTACCTCAAGTCCGTGTGAGTTATGATAGAATTTTTACATATCTAATTTTTACTTTATCCGATTATACGTCAATAACTAGACGTATTCATAATTAATACAGAACTACGAAAATTGATGACATCATTATTCATATTATAATATATATGTATATATATTATGATATATATATCTACAATCGAAAAAATAGCGGCACGTATCCGTTATACGCACGTTGTCAATCCTTTCTCTTACTAAAAATGACTAGGACCACTCTATAAAATTCAACTTGGATTAAAAACTCTAGATGAACGTAGCACATCTTGATATCTTCGTTCATACGTATATTCATTTATAATTCGTTTCATATTAATTTCATATAACTTGAATAAAAAACTAATAATTTTATTTGCATATCCCTTGAAATCAAACGTCTTTTGTATACGACAACTTTTCTTAGACCGCACACAATTTAATAGTTATTATATAGAGTAAGCATATGAGCTGTCACACACACACACACACACACACACATATATATATATATATATTATTTTTCTATCTTAAATAAAAAATATATAATCACATATATCAGATATAAAGATAAACAAGAAGATAAAGAGAATCTGTGACAAATGTGATATATATAATAAAAATTAATTTTAAAGTTGTCTTATTTTTCAGCACAGTCCTTTTCGCGATTCAATATATAGGATATTTTCTTCGGAACAAGACGAATGCTTAAGTTTCGAAGACGTTTTGGACCTATGCTCCGCTTTTTCGGAAAATTGTCCTTTGAACGTTCGTTCAGCCTGGGCATTTCTAATATTTGGTAAGAAAGCAAAAGAAGACGTAATGTCCTTATTCGCTTACTTTAATTTTCTCTTTTTTAATTTCCGTTTTAACACGTTCGTCGCTACGTTACCATCCATATTTGGGTGACGGGTATGCTTCCGTTGGGGACCCTGTCACTCAGACATGGTTGACGTTCTTCTTGTTCAGAAGGTTTTAAATAGGTAACAACGAAATACAAAATGTATTATTTGGATTACTTATATTTTCGAGAAGAACGACCGCGATGAGTAGGATCCGAGTTTGGAGTCATGATGGGTGCATTTTTTGTTGATGATACTCTTAACATCACGAACATCTCTCCATTTTAGCACCGCGACACCGTTGTTATCTTCCCGTGCTATCATTTCACCCCTTTTCGGTGATTAGGACATAACAAAAATTTGGCATAAATCGAATTGCATCTTTGGTATTGCCGTTTATCGCTCTGCTTAAGTTCTGGCGCCTGGCGATAGTCACATTTGAACCATACGATGAGAAACTCAATTGTTGCACGCTGGGCGACGAACGTGTTAATTACTTCAATTTCCTCATCATTTTTCCGCAATTCGACTGTTCGTCGAGGAATTAAAAACGCGAATACTTTCGACGATTGTAACGTTAAGAATAAGTATCTTTCACTTGGTCGAGTATCCTCGTATCACATCAACGTTGTATATCATCATTACATATCATCGTTGCATTTGTATCTGTATAAAAACCGGAAAATACAATCCGTCCTTTGATCGTCCACATTAATAAGCAATGATAATACGATACGAGAATATTTAACGAGTGGATACGCGCCTTTGGATAATCTCATAGTTTAAAAGAAAAAAAAAAGAAAAAAATCGAGAAAAATCCAAACTTTTTCGTAATAGATATACGAACGATGTAATTCTGTCACTAATGTTTACACTCATTTTATTTGCATTTACGCGTTGAGCATAATCCCAACTATCTCATATTTTAACATTGATATTAAATGGACGTTTATACTAATGCGGACGCCACTTTGAAAATAATCGTTCAATTTATATAAAATTTTACACAAAACGTCTTCATTTAATGTTGTCGTAATCATTTAATTTCACGGAATAACATTGCATTAGTGGAGTCACACTTTATTACGTCGCTTAGAAACGATAATCTCGCATTCCTTTTCCAGACTTTGACGGCGATGATCAACTCGCATTGACCGATTTAATTGAAGCTGTCCAAAGACTGACCGGTGTTAATGAAAATGGAAAGATAAAAAATGAAATGGATCGTAAGCATGCCGAAAAAGTGGCACGTATGGTAAGTGTCGATGAACTTTTGCTTAGTGGTATAACGAATTTCTCGAAGTTTCGCCCTTTTTACAGTCATATAAGATATTTTGTGTAAATTCTTACTTAAATAAATAAAAAATTTGAACCGCGATCGTTGAACCGTATTCTAAAGTTTTTCGTCGAAGAAATACCCGGTACATTTTAACATTATAGATGATATCTGAAATGGATTTCTCCGAGGATGGAAGTATTTCGCCTCAAGAATTTGAACGACTAGTTGCGAGGATGCCGGATTTTGCTCACTCTTTTCGTTTTAAGTTCTGATCTTTGCAGCATATCAAATGATTTTAGGATATCGACGTATGGCTTTATTTTTACATAATAAGTTAGCGCTTATAAGCGATACAGTTTGAACGATCGTAAACGCCAGAGAGCACCAAATCGGGTATGCAAGGAGTTTCTATTTTTCTTTCGTAAGTTAATGGGAGTATTGATGGTAATTTGTATTTCGTATACGATGTCGGATACTTTTTTAAATATGGCGGCATCAACGCCGATGCGCACTGATACTTGTACTTATCTGTTTTGAAAAACTCCAATGGATGGAGTTTTGACGAGTGATCCTTGTATTGATCACGATGAGCTTGTACCACCTTTTTATAAAAAAAAAAAAAGAAAGAAATATTAGCGCGAATATAAAAAAGATTCTTCAAAAAAAGAAAAAAAAAATGTAATAAAAATGATTAATTTCGTAGTAAAATAATGTTATATGAACAAATCGATACTGTGTATAAGTCGTCAACTTCTTTCATGAGTGTCGGATCGATGGTAGAAATATTGTTCTGTGGGAATGTTAGAGAACGTAGTCGATCCTGAAAAGTCATTATAGAACTTGGTCGTGGAGTATAGGATTTCTTTGGGACATTCCAACTGTATGATGGTATCTTTATTAACAAAATATTATAATAAATAAAAAATATAAAAATATATGAATTGTTGGGAAAGAAAAGTTACTTAATTCGTTAAATATTTAATTTGAAACAACAAATGGCCACTAACAATAACTCGTGAAATCGTCTCGTTCCTGTAATTCCTGAAATAACCTCTTGTATCAGTACCTTCCAAGTCGTGCTTTGAAAGGAGCTGAGGTCCCATAAAACATGGTTTTAAAATTGGCGAATAGTATGTAAAAAGAGGATTCGACATGTTTAACTATATTTTGTATTTTCCTGAATATGAAAAGAGAACTTAATTATCATTTCCATGTTACTTTCGAAATTTGACATGTAGTAGAATAATTGAATGATTATCATCTACAATGTGGCAATGATTAAGTCAATACTTTTAATTTCTAAAACTAATTCTTTATAGATCGTTATGTACATTACATTTATTACTATGATAAGACTATATCAAATAGTGAATATAAATAATAACATCGAAAATATATTTATATATAAGTTGTCTTATTTTCAACTTCGTTAATATAGGCACCTCCAATTATAACTTTCTAACTTCCAGTTGTTCGTGACTTTTCAATAAATATAATCATATAGAAATCCATCTAATCTCTATAAGAAAATAAAAAAAGATGACTAACTATACATATACACACTAATACACTTGTAAATTACTATAAAATATAATCATAAAAAATAAAATATTAGATTGATTCAATAATCAAGTTCATCATGATATATCTACAATTAAATCATTAAGTTTTTTATTGTCTCCTGTATCAAGTTTAGGTTTCCTTGGCTTAGATGAAGACTCTTTCGTTCTCTTTAATTTAGTACTTTGAATAGGACTAGGAAATTTATCATACTTTGAATGACCCCCAAAACCATCATATGTGATTGGACCATTTTTTACAGATTCCTATACAATACAATTTATAATAATTAATTAAAAATAAGAAATTTGTAACAATTAAATACATATAAGACGTAATTTCTTCTAATTAAAAATTACTGTTATACTTACAACAGAATTTTGGGTAAGTCTGCGTTTTTTCGTTAAAATAGAAAATGTAGATTTGGCAGCTCTTCGTGCAGTATATTGTTCCTTTAAAGCTAAAATGCCTTGTGATTGGATGGGAATATTAGGTGAATTTATTTTGATATCCTGTAACAATATTTTACTAATTTCTACCATTACTACAAATGATTAATAGATAATGAATAATATCATAATATTACAGAATACAGAATGTGTAAAATAAAAATATATTTTGTTACCTCTAGTATGCAACTTGTTTCTAAGCTTTTTGTATCATTTTTAACACCCATCTGATCAGTATATTTAACTTCTCCTTTAGATATTTTAATAGAATTCGAATAGCTCTCTTTTGTTTTCATTGTATTTGATACACTCGCTTTGGTATATCCATTATTTTCAATATCTTGAAGTTTATTTTGTAATACCATTTTTTCATTCTCGCATGTTATTAATTCTTGTTCCAATTTTCTAAAAACACATACATACAGATTAAAATATTTATGCTAATTTAACTAATTAAATATAACATACTTTCGCTTTTCTTGCTCTTCAAGTAGATAATTACGTTCTATAGAAACTTTAGTGAGTTCTTGCTGTACACTCTGTAATTTAGCTCTTATCTCTCTTCGTTTATTTACACATTTAGCCATTTCTCTAGAACCAACAAAGATTAAAAATAAGAATTTTTGAATATTATAATATATTTTACAATATACTTTATCTGATATACCTTTTCATTATAGATATATATGTAATAAGTGTACTAGGATCATTCGTTCTAGAGACCATATCGTCTACTTCCTCAGCAGGTGCATCCATTAAAAGTTGTATACTTAAAACACAAATGATAAACTTCAAACTTCATTAAATTTGCAAAATATTAAAATAAACATTTTCAAAGTATAAAGAAAAGACGAGACGTACTTTTTTAAATTTTCAACTTTTTTCCTTAACCTAATGACTTCCTGATTAATAACATCTGCTTCCGAGCATTGTTGTCTAAAGTACTTAATTTGGTCTTTTAATGCATAAATGGCAGTTTCTTTCTCACGTACTTCACTTTCTGCTTTTCTGACTTCAATTCTTAACTTAGAATTTACTTTCTCCAGATTTTCATTTTTCTCTGTATAATACTTAATATCTTTATCTTTAAGTAAAATTTGATATGTAAGTTTGTCAACTTTATCTTGTAAGACAGATGTGTCCTCTACGATAGTATCATTGTTAGAGAAATTAAAATAGATTCTATGTATCTTATTTTGATTTGTTTTTTCTCTACATTGCGGACATGACTTTGATCTATATAAAGAAATCCACAAATATATTATTATTATAAATATACTTGACAAATGATATTTAAGCATTTAAGTGATTAAAAAAAAATTGAGAAGTACTACCTTTCTAACCACTGTGTTAAACATACAAAGTGAAAGATATGACCACACGGTGTATAAAATACATCATCTGATGGATTTAATAAATCACTGCATATAACACAAACAATATTCATTTTAATTCCTTTGATTTAAATAATTAATTATTTCCAGACGATGTAGATAATAACAAAAGCAGGAAGAGCAAGGGATCTTATGTACTCTAATAGCCGGTTATCAATGAGAAAATAAATATAATAAAGTTAATCAAATTTCATATATCTTAACCATATATCCTATTTCTACACATTTATCTGTAAGCGAATTCAAATAGACATAAATATATTATGTATTGAACTTAAATATATTAAGTTTACAGCAATAAACGTGGAATTGAGCAATTTGAAAATAAACGTAACATTCTTTAACCGATGAAACTTACTAAATGAAGACATAGATGGCAATACAAACGTATAAATGGATATAGAAAGCTGTTCATCTTTTGTTCGAAGCATGTGTAAACTTCAACGCGACGAGTATGGATAAAATATGAACTACAAGCACAAGCGCGATGAACACTATTCCCATCATTTGTTTATTATCGTATCGGTGACCATTTTTCAAAAATGGATTCAAATGGTTGCATCTACTATTTATTTACCAATATCATATATTACTTGTTATATATACAATAAATTATCAAATTAGAATGCATGCCTTTATTATTACATAAAAGATTCATGGACATAATAAGAAGATAAATGCTTGGAGTTAATTAACAATGACGAAACGTACTATTGTATTTAAAGAAACATTCAGGGATAAAATATTTACAATATATACATAACATACGTTATTATTCCCAATGTCTTGAAAATAATTATAAGTATTTATTCTAAAATACTACTATTATTCAACAAATACAGGATATATTAATCGCACAGCTTTTTTTTCCGCCAAACAATTATTGTCTACAATTTAAAAAATCATAAATTGAATCATATACAAATTATAGAAATAATAATTAATTTATAATAATACAGTCATTCTATAATAATACTGAGATGGAAACTAATGAATGTATGTTTAGAAATATTTTAATCTTGGCCGACAGTAAAACGATTAAATAAATTAACATGTTAAAATGTTATTACAAATTTCTAATAAATTTATAGAATCGTAACATCATTTATAGCAATATAACATCATAGATATATGCATTAAAGATGTTATTTATATTTTTATTACTTGATCAAATCTGTTTTGTTTTCATTGTTGATATTACTATATTACTATCTATGTTGATTATAATCTAGAAGCGCATCGAAGTAAAATATATTATGATTTACTCCTTCATGAAAACAATAAAAGTAGAAAGAGATAGAGATAGAGAGAGAGAGAGAGAGAGAGAGAGAGAGAGAGAGAGAGAGAGAGAGAGAGAGAGAGAGAAAGAGAGAGCGAGGTTATATTAATTATAAATTATGTAACCAATGGAAAAATAAATAAACATGATCGTTTATCTGAATAAATATTTCCCATGATGTTGCAGAAAATTTGTCAAATATATCAAATGCTATAAGAAGAGAAATTAATATCAATGCTTAGCTTATTTAAATCAGTATATAAACGTCGCACAAGATAAATAATGGCGGGAAAAAACCGATTAAAATTGAAATATTTTGTCGTACTCACGAATACGTGTAGTATATATGAATTGTATCGATATTTAAAGTTTGGTGTCCTTTTCAGATTCATCGGAAGTATCGAGCTTTTCCACCTGTTTATCTTCAACTTCAATATTAGTTAAGTTCGGTGAACTCCTTGCCTGTGGTATGATGATTTGCAGAGAAGTTGGGACAGTGTGAATGGTTTTCCGACGGGCCAGCAACGAAGGTCTTCTCTCATCCGTTCTCCAATGAACGCCCTTCTTATCGCCAGGTCCGGTCGAAGAACGTTGTCTTTGAGGAGAATACTTAGAAAAGCTTTCCGATCTTCGTTCTATGGTTTCTCTGAAACGCGATAGATCTATCGCTTCTATTTGCTCATCCGAATATTCCGAAGTATCCCCTAAAACGAAACGTTTAACGTTCTTTAACCTCCCCATCGTATTATCGTCGTCCTGATCCTCGATGTACCGATCGTCAACGTCTTCGTGAAAAAAAGCAGAGTTGTCGAAGCCATCCCGATTCTCTCTATCTTCGGCCTCGTTGGTAAATGAAATCTGTAAAGCCGGCGGGACGCATAGTATTTTAGGAGCATTGAATGGTGCGGGCGTGTCGGGATCTCGATGACGGTTTATTCCTGATAAGTTGGTGGCACTCGGCCAAGGTTGCAGTAATATCTTGGGTGTTTTTATTGCTGCAAAGAAAGGCTTTCGATTCGAGTCGATTCGTGGATTCGCATGCCTAGCAATAGCTGAAAATTTTCTCATCGCACCAGTCAAACGCCTGTGTTGTTGATCGCCTTGCTCAGCTTCACACTGTTGTTGTTGTTGCTGTTCTTGATTATCTAGCTGAAGAACCGTTTCACTAGCGTTACTAACCATCGATGGAGTTGTTTGAGGGGACCCGCTGATCTGGCTGAAACAAACGAATCTAACTTAATAGAGTTCGTATATTAAATCTTTATCTTAATGCTCGTCCATCGTTCGAGAACATCGAGGGCCAAAAATATCTATATCATAGACACGTATCAAATTAATTGAAAAAAAAAAAAAATATATGTATTTGATATATTGAATCAAATGAACTAATTTCAATCTTACCGCTTTTCCATCATTGGACTATCGGTATGCGCTACTAAACTAGCGCTCGACGTGCGAGGCGTGTTTCTGGGTTCTTCCTCTTCTTCCAATATTCCTGGTAAAAACATTGTTTGCTTCTCTTCTGGCACCCTAAAAACATCGTAAAATTTTTTGCGATGAAAATGTTATTGTAATATTTCTTTTTCCTCTCGTGTTCATAGTCAAAGAATAAACAATCGAAAAACTAGAAGGGAAACTCACGGCATATCTGCAACGCTTCCACGATAAGTCTTCCTCTTGTATGCTGCCGCTGCTTCGGTGTAAGGTAAGATAAGATTTTCTGCATCAAAGTAAATATCTTTTACGAGAGGCGGACAGCGAGTCATCAATGTATCCACGCCCAAATATGACACCTAAAGCGAACGCAAACACTCGCGAGTCTTCGCAACCAGCCAAATTGTTATTGATGATCGAGAAATATGATTCTTACCTTGACATGACGATCGATAAGCCAATTCAATTCGAAATCCTCGTCGTCGTCGCCGAAAGGATTTATCAATTGTTCAGCTACCTGTAGTGAATCGATCAAATTAACGTCCGTATTATTTTATTATTTATATCGTACTTGCCTTTAATAAACCCATGAAGAAAAAAAATTGTAGAATCGTAAATAGGGGACAATATATGTCGACCTTTAGCTGGAACTGTTTTTGATTTCCCTCGATATATTGACGACCGACAAGTGCAACTGCAAAGAAACTGTACGTTGCAAGGGTCACGACCTGCGTGTAAACCAAAGGTATGGAAACCCAATCGTAACTCCATAGGAGTCCGCATTTGGAGCGAAAATCATTGAATTCCTACAACGTATGTATACATATATGTATATATATATATATATGTACGTATAAAAAATTTGAAGGAGTATATATACTAATTTTACTAAAAGAATTTAACGAGACTAGAATCAGAGATTGTTAATTGTTAATTTAATTATATTAGGCATTGCCAAGACAAGAAACGAAGTTAAGCCGATAAATAATCTTAAAAGTCATTAAATAATCGCTCATATTTAATCTTGAGAAACAAAGTTCAATCGTTGGTTGGAGCTAAACGATCTTTGATTTACGACAGAACAAAATACTCGATATTGACGCGTAGCTACGTGTGTAAGGGAGATTACAAATTTATAGAATATATTCCTCGAACGACAATTAGATCGTACTCGATTAATTTTTAAGAAATTCGTTTCTTCCCATCAATGAAATCCAAGTGAACAAACCTCCATAATTATTTTTAAACCCTGCGCGTCGGGCAATCTATGATTACGACGTGCTTCCTTCAACAGATTGATAAACCACGTACATGGGATCCAGTAGGTATTGAATTCGAGACTCGGTACCGACTGAAATAAATCCAATTCCAAAGAAGTCATGAAACCTGTAACATATTAATTATTGAAATAATAATATAACGCTTACGTGGACGATATTTTACCTTACCGGAATCTACCACGTGATCGAGAGTTGGAAATCGTCTTTTTACCGCCGAACTAATGGAACGTAGTACAAGTATTAGGGAGAGATTCAAATATCTCATGAGACCTCTACGGAGCATGCGACCATATTCATCGTCTCCGCTAACGTAAAGTGCCACCAGATGCATAACCCTGGAAAATGAACGAGGAGTTTGCTTAAAAATGAAAAAAAAAAAAAATAAAAATAAAAATAAAAATATGATAATTAAGTCGAAAACATACTTATCCGGCCAAGGTATTGCATTATATTGTTTCCACCATCTATCGGCTACGTGGGACACGTAAAATCCTAGCACGAAGCTAAGAGGAATTAGATTAATGAACGTGTCACAATATATCACGAATTTTTCAAATTCCCTGCGAAAGAGATAAAGAGAAATTTACTCGTTGCAAGTCGGAATATGTCGAGTTAATAAGCGCCTCCCACCTCTTTTGCAAATCGGTCAAAGCATGACGATAAATGGCGGAGAGTGATGCGAACATAATCAGAAAGAGTACAAGTTCTCTGTAAATAAGTTTGTAGAGGGAACCCCTCCACATAAGCAGAAGTCTGGTAAATCCTCCGCTCGTGGAGCTGGCAACTTCGTATTGATAAGAGACGGTCATCTTTTATCCATTTAGAAAAATCTCGTTTTCCCTTTCCCTTTCATATGGTTATTCATACCCTTTACGTTCTGCTTCAATTTTAACTTTTCGGTCTAGAACGAGTCATGATATGATTATAAGGTATATAATAAGAAGAGAAGTAATTCATAAAGAATCGATCCCACGTTATCTTACATTACGATATTCTGACATTTGCATAGTTCGAAATCCAACCATAATCGATCGTCGTGATGTGGAAATACTGTGCACATTAATATTTTAGTGCTTAGTAAAGTAACGTACAGTCCTGCCATTTCATAAATAAATCGTGACGTCAAGCTACCCTTTATCTGTAAATTACAAGTAAAATGGCTTTCATTTTTTAGGAAGTAAGAGGATGAATGAGATAGTACTAATCGCTCGTTCTACCTACCATTTGCAAACGTACAGTATTCTTTAGAGATATCGAAAAGATATAATGTAGCTACCATGCTATGACCACAGACGGTACATACTGCACCTTTAAGGAAGAATCGAAATATAAACTTTCTTGTCGAACACAGAATATCCTTCAATATTATTCTATTGATTCTATTATAAGATCGCATTAAGATTTTTGAAACGTTGAAACGTGTTGCAAGTATCTTTCGATGAAATGAAATTAAAGCAATCCTTGGGTGTAGGTTGGCGTACACGTTCGTCTTATCATAAAATAGAATTTAGAAACTCTATTGGCGTTTACACGTGTACCTCCTTCTCCGAGTATTGAAATCCAGAAATATCGAATTTCTAGTCACGATACCTCGAAATCTTTTCGTATCTTTTAACGGTTTAAATAGCCGAAAAGATTATCACAGGCAGCTACGGTCATCTGATACGAAACGACCATTGCCTGAAGATAATGAAACAATGAAATTAGTCGTTTCGCGCGGCGGTTTACAAGCAGATCTACATAGAAGCGGCTAGAAATAGTCGCTGTCGCCCGAAGGGGTGAAATCGGTTAGAACCGGAAAGAACTAGGCCTAGGTCTTTGCGCCAGACGTATCTACATATATGTCACTCTATAACGACATCGTTTATCCTAAAACGTGGTTGCAACTACTTATTGACAAATAAGTCCTTATAAGACCCATAATGCTATCCCAAGAAACATTATAAGAACTACCGGAAAGTACGTTCGATTATGGGGTAACGTTATTTATCAAAAATAAACTTTTGTATCGTTGGGAATCGAAAAGCTATTGATAATGAATGAATACGAGACGATGTCATATAAGTATTCTCTTGAATGGCGATACGATTTGAGATGCAAATTATGTCACGAACAAGACATCTCGTAGTTTCATCGACGCCAACGCAAGAAATGTTGGCGTGACTGGAAATCTTTTTTTTTTCCTTTTCTTTTTCTTTTTACAGTCGCGCCGTAAATAATATTAAATATTAGGATTCGCGCCAGTCGTATGCACCGTCGTTGATAAATATAGCATCGTTCGTCGAAGTGGCCACTGTCTAGATAAACATATAATTTACAAAACAGATTTCCGGACGTGGGAGTTTTGCGGAACGTGCCTTATCTCGTTTGACCATCGTTTCACTTATTTCAATCATTCCTAATGATTTTTTGGAAACTTTCATGTTCCGTCCTTGAATTTGAATTATTCTGGTGCTCACTTGTGTCTTCGAAAACGACATCAGAAAAGAACAATTTTCTCATCGAGTTATCTTAAACATTTAGTTACTAATTTATGTTTTTTTTTTTTTCTTTTTTCTTTTAAAAAGAAACTTTCAATTAGAATAAATTATCACATTTCTTTTCATATATCTATATACGCACGATCCTATTGTCTCCGAAACTCAACTACGTTCATCGTACAAACGACTACCGAATTTATCGTCTTGGCACAAGAGACGTTGGTAGCCACAGAAAGAGAGGCCTTCGAATTTCTCATGTCTACTCGTAGCCTGACGCGCTCTCCTTATTATTATTATTATTACTATTATATATTTAATATATATATATAGTCTGATAATGAATAAGTATATAATCCGTATAATTAACAGTAAAGTTTTCGCGTTTATTTCCGTCACCATGTTTCGCGAGTATACATACGAATATAACATAGAATTTACACGCGAACTATGAGAAATTTATTTTATGTACTCATAAAAGATATATATATATATATATATATATATATATATATATATATATATACACGTAAGGCTTCGAATTTGATTGTTCCTTTATCAGTCGCTCGTGACAAAGACTAAAGTTTCTCACAAGTTGTTATCATGTGAATGCTTTTCAAAAGATTAATATTTTTATTTTCTTGAGGAATAACCGACGATGTCAGTTTTCCAATTGATAATTTTTTTCCCTTTCTCAACCAATATAAAAACGATCACTAGGATTATATTAGAAAAACCATTAAATAACTCCGATCGTCAAAAAATCCAAAACTCAACGAAATGTGTTCTGTTGATAGATTCGCGAAAGTCAAACATCTGCGAACGAGTTGCAGCATCGAAATACAGATTTTCAGACGTAAACCTTGAAATTAAATATATATCAAACGTATATCTCTAAAACGACGAATTTATGTATCCTATGTTAATTTTGATACTATCGTGGGTGTAATTAAAATCTTGACGTTAGTATGACTACATACGTGGAAAAAATATATTTAAACGAAAGGCGCATCCTAAATTCTTTATCGACGTTTCGCGTGTATCACAAAATTGTACGTGCGATATCGAATAAACAAATTTGAACGTTATTTCTCTCGTAAATTATTATCATATTTTGAGTGACGATAAAAAATAAAAATACGCACTTTCTCGAGATCTTTATAAACGAAAGAAAATATTTTTGTTGTGAAAATGCAACAATATAAAAAAAAAACACGAAGAAAAGATTGAAAACGAATAATTCGGTAATGACTTTAACACGAGTCCGTTAATTTTTGGAGTGAATTGCAATACAATATCGAGAACGATCATTAACGAGATCGTTCGTCTTTATTTGTATTGTTAAAAATAGTCAATGTGTTTAATTATGGAACTCTTACCGTTCATACCCACGTAGAAAGGGAATACGTAGACATAGAATATTTTAATTGACCCCTTTTCAGTTATGTAATTTGCAAATTATTCACTTTGCTATCTTCATTCAAGCAAATCCGATAGCGAATTATTTGAAATTTAACGTAAACCCGATCATGAAATTGTCAAAAGATCTTACGTGAACGTTTGATTTAACGATACGCATTAGTTCCATATTCATTATACGAATGTATTTAACGTAGTTCAAAAGTATTACACAATCTTTTTTTTCTTATCTATATAAATCACTATAATCTTTTCATCTCAATTTAGCTAACAATGACATCTATAAGAACATATACCGATCTGTTATATCACTTGAAATCACTCGATCGTATATAAAAATTCTAAGTTATAAACTTTAATGTGGGATAAACAAATCGGCGTTAAATTAAAATTTTCACGAATATTGGTAAACCGCAGATTAAGCATCTCGAAGAAAGCTCCCTTTCCTTTGGATGCGCACCTGACACTCGTCGGTTGAGAACTGCTTCGGTAGTAAGTTATCATCCCTTCGTGTATATGTATTAACATTGAAGTCCGCTCGATCTCGATCCGATGGCAAGTACCCAAAATCTATAAGAGTTCGAATGTCAAGCTCATTCCGTATATTTTGAAACTTAGGTTTCTCACTTCGAATTTTTCGTACAACGGTGCGTACGATTTCGATACGATCCTGTCGCAATTTTTCAAAGGCGCGAAAATACAAACGCGTTTAATTATTTCATCGTAATAAAGATACAATTATTCATAATCATATTCGAACTCGATTCTAACTCGATCATAATCATATTCGAACTCGACTCCAAGTAAATTTGAGAAACGTGACAATTGTATGAACATATATGCACTTTTTTTTATTAACAACAAAGTAAATGCAAATATAAGATTTGCGTATGCGCCCCTCCCCCCGCCCATTTTTAACCTCATAGATACGGTTCTGCGTACTCGATCGAACTGCCATACAGCGGAAAAAACTTTAATGTTGCAGTATAAAACACGTAAAAACCTTCATCGGGTAATTCGTATAGGTTAATATAAATTGATAATTTATAAGTTCACTGGGATTTACGAATTGAATTTCTCTCTCTCTTTCTCCCTCTCTCACTCTCACTGTCAACAGTAATTAATTGGCATATTTATCGACATATATCGTACGTAATGATACATGAATTCGTATTTTATAAAAATTAAAATATTTATTTAACTTACATACGTAAATAAATTGAAAGTAGCTATGAAAGATTTAATGTATAAATCTTTTCTTAATTTATGAAGAAGTGAAACCAAAAATAAACTATATCGAAGTATTAACCATTCCTTGCTTTCGCAGTTTTAAATATGAGCGTTGACAAGTCTATTTTAATACAAAAACAAGTAAAAGATAATTCGGAGGATCTACAAACTGAATTTCTTGATTTGAAAAATTGGGAAAAGGAAATGAAACGCAAAGACCAGGAGCTTCTGAATCAGAACAATGATCAAGTAAACGTTATCGTACTTTATAAAATAAATAATTAAAATAATTATTGGGAAATAATGTTCATCTTTTGTTTTATTTAAGCTTCATGATAATGATGATATTCGTTGTATAGGTTTTACCTCCGATAAGAAGTAAAAAGAAAAAGATAGTACAAAAGCCTGTTACAAAAGAAGAAAAATGTAATACGAATACAAAGCGTATTAAATCAAGTGATTATTCTGCTTGGGATAAATTTGATGTAGTAAGTTCTTTAATTTTTTAATGACTTTTATATATTTAGGTAGCATAGATTATGTCATAATTAGATTTTATATAAAGAAGAATTAAGAATTATTATTTTTGATGATAAAAATATTTTAACGAAGGAAGAAGCTTGCAAAGAAATAGATAAAACAGATTCATCTGAAGAATCCGAAGAGGAATTAAATGAAGAATCATTAACAAAAAAGCATGATTTAGCAACAGAGCATAAACAAAAAGGCAATATGTTTGTGAAACAAAAGAAATGGGATAATGCCATTGGATGTTATAGCGAGGCAATAAAAATTTTTCCATACGATGCTGTTTTCTATGCAAATCGTGCTCTTTGCCATTTAAAAAAGGACAAGTATGTTGTTTTTAATTTGTACATATATTCGAACATTATATTATTATACTTATAATATTATGATATCATACTTTATTTTATTATAGCTTATACTCTGCAGAAGCTGATTGTTCCACAGCGATACAATTGGATTCAACATATGTAAAAGCCTATCATAGAAGAGCAATTACTAGATTAGAATTAAAACAATACAAAGAAGCCAAAAAAGATTTGGAACAAATATTGAAATTGGAGCCTTCTAACAAGGAAGTACAAGTTAAACTTACTGAAGTCAATAAAAAACTAGAAGCCAAGGTTTAATATCGATATGTATTATCTTTTTAAATGTAAATCTCCTCATACACATATTAATTCAATTTTTTTAGCCAGTTATTATATCCGAGGAAAAAGCATTAAAAGAAACATCAGTAATAAAAAATATTGGTGAAAAAATGTGGAATCCTAATAATAAAATAAACAAAGAAGTAAATAATAAGAAAATAGAGCAAAATGTTGTAAATAAGACGATAAAAAGTAAAACAAAATATATGGAAATTCCAGAATGGTTACCAGAAAAAGATAATGTCGAAATTGTAGAGCCTATCGTAAAACCACCTCATTTACTCTCAAAAGTAAGGAAATAATGTGAAATTAAATCAATAAATTTTAAATATTTATTGCAAAAATATCAAATACTTTACTATATATTCGTAGAGATCAATGAAACGTATTGTAGTACAAGATGCAGAATTTGAAACTGCAACGTGGAAAAATAAAGCTATCCTAATTAACAGTACAGATAATGTTCAACAAGCTGAATCATCTAATAAGGTTGATGATAAAGTTGTTCCAGAGAATAACACTTTAATTAAACCTTTGAAAGTTGAAGAAAATGTACCAGTAAATCTACCTATAGTCCCAAAAACAGCTGTACAATTTATTTTAGATTGGCGCAGAAATAAGTCATCAGAATATCGCTATCGTTATTTAAAAGTATTAAACTAATTTAATACCTCAATAATATATTCATCAATATCTTTTTATGAAATTAATAACTTTGTATTTCAGCAATTACCTTTAAATAGTTTGCCAAGAATATTTCAAGATTCTATGGAATCAGATATTTTCAGTGAGGTTTTAGATATTCTTAGAATTGAATTCATAGCACGAAAAGAGTCAGTACATCAATATTTGAAAGATTTAAGTCAAGTAAAAAGATTCAGAGCACTTATCATGTTTATTAATAATGCTGAAAAAAATGGTATGTATGTGTTGTACACATTTATTTTTTAACAAAATTATACAAATTTATTTTTATTTTAGGAATAAAAGTTCTTCTGGAATATTGTAAAAATACTGAAAATAAATCAGAAGAAGAAATAGAAGAATTATATAAAGCATATGAAATTTAAGACCAAAGAAGTTTTAGCTATAAACAAGTTCATAAATTTCATTTGGTATGAACTTTAATGTAAATATATATTTGTTACAATAGCAACACAATTTAATAACATGCTTTTATTTTATTTCTATAAATGCTATTTATTTATTCAAAATTACGTTACTTTCATGTTTTATTACGTGCTATATTGTACTAAATCTATTCGAAGAATAATTTTTCACGTTCTTTTATATAAACATTTATTATTAAAAAATCATCAATATCGTTTAGTATATTTAGAAAACGTATATTTACAAAAGTACAATCTATATTTCTATTACATACATATCTTCAATATTTATCACACTAATGACGAAAATGCATATATAATATTAAAAATTATATATATATATATATATATATATATATATATATATATATATATATATATATATATTGTATGTATATATATATATATATAACATTACATAAAAATTGTGTAAAATAATACACTTTTATACGTCACCATTTAGTAATCTTTGTATTTTTTGGTTATTTTTTATTATTCTTGCTTTCGCTTGATAAATTTTATTTAGTTGGTCCTGAATATTATTGTCAATGTCTCTTAACGTCATCTGCATCGGATCTATTATCTCTTGCGTACGTCTGAAAATAATAAGTGATATATAGTAACATATATAATGTTTTTTATATGATGCAATTGCAAGGATTATACATTTGTTCCTTTTCCAACTGTTTGCTAAGTTGATTATACTGACTTCTCCAATCATGTAATTCCTTTTGCATCATTTCAATATCTTCCTATATAAAACAAATTACACATAAAACGAACATACGTTACATAAATTTATTAAATGTTATAGCAATATTCTAACATATAATTAAAATGATACCTGTAAGTAATCCAATAATTTTCCTAAAGGATTTGTTGCACGAGTTAACATCTGTATCGTACCGCGTAATTTATCAATTTCCTTTATTGCTGCCTCATGATCACGCTTTGTACCCGCCTCCCAAGCCTAAATTCATAAGAACATCTATATTTCATAAAATGCTTTGTAAAACGTGTAATTAACAAAAATATAAATAAAAATATCCTACGATATCAATTTTCTTTGGTAAAACATCCACATTATCAGTATTGACCAATTCTCTTTGAGTTTCCAAAATTTGTGCCACAAGATGCCCATGTTCTTGGGTTAATTCATAATCAATTTTATAATTGCTAATATTCTCTAAATTTGTTCCAATGCTTCCCTTGTTTTCTACAATCACCATATCTTCATTATCTGTGTCTTTTATATTTGCATTTTCAATTATCACACTAATGTTTCCCATAGGTGTACTAAAATCAAAATATATATTATTTTCTATATAAATATTGGTTTATTAATAATATAATATTTGAGTATATTTGGTTAATCTGTATATTTACTACCTTATTTCTTCATTAAGAATCAGATCAGTTTTTCCTTTCATTTTAGGAGCAGCTGGTCTTGCACTACTTGGTCTGACAGTAGGTGGACGTAATAATGTTCTTGGTTTGGTCACATTTTGTTCTTGTTGTTCGCTATTAAATTTATGTTTCTGTAAATTTGACGGATAAATAATTGAATTCTCATGTTCTGTTTGCTGCAAATCATTGCTTATATTTTCGCTTGTAGATTCATATTTTGTTTGTAACTTTCCTTTATCCGTAGTCTCTATTGATTTTTTTCTTGTAGACGTTATTTCTGTTGTTTTTATTGATTCTTTAGACTCACTTCCTTGTTTTAATAATGGTCGTTTTGCTCTACTTGCAGATTCCTTTCTCTGGGCGTGTTCGTCTGATTTCTTGTCTGTATTTATATTTGTTGGAAGTTTGCCTGTTTGTACTTCTGTGGGAACTATGGAAGATATATGATCCTGTTTCTGTTTGTTAACAGAAGAATGTTTTATTTTTTGTATTACGGAAGATTGCTCATCTTCAGGTGGCTATATAAAATAATATCTTATTTATGATTTAACATTAAATATAGTAAAAAATATCAGCTAGCTTAAAAAAAGATTACCTCAGCTGATGGTATATTTACATCATCATTACTCCTTCCAACATTGTTCTCTTGAATTTCTTGTTCTATTATATCGCTATTTTTATTGTTACTATTTTCTTGATTACTTTCTTCTTTTGTCTTTGACTCAACTTTTCCTACGCTAGAAAATTTTTTTTGTAATCCAGATGATGCATGTTTTTCCTTTTCAGTTGATTTTCTTGTTTGCGATACCTGCCTAGATGTTTTTTTAGCAATATCATCTTTAGATGTTTTTAATTTCGTTCCTCCTTTTGACTTCTTTTGTAAACTTTTCTTATAATGTTCAATTGCCTCTGCACTGTTTACCTAATTAAATCATATATATACACACATATTTATATTACTACAAAATATCATCCAATATAATCAAATCATATTTAAATAGGCTTAAAAATACTTTACTTTTTTATCAAGAGCTTTTCCAATAGCTTGTAAAAGTTCATTTGTTTTAGTTGCTTCTTGTCCGGAAACTATTTTACTTGCCCTTACTGTTAGATTATTTCCAGATATTAATTCTAAAATATAATTTTATGTATAAAAATAAAAATAAAAATATGTTTCTACGATGTGAATAGATTTTAACGAGTTTTAAAGAATATATTATTTCTTAGTACTTACTAACAACATCTATAAGTTTTGTTAAATATACTACTTTTGACTCCTTGTCTTTTATATTGTCTGAATTTAATTCCTTTTCTGTGAACAAACCTTCTAAGAAACCAGTCTCCTTTATTATCTGAAAGAATATTATCGATATAATTCATATAATATTTTCCGACGATCGAAGAAAACATAACGAGAGAAAAAAGACAAATTATAAACATAAAAATGAACTTTCGTAATGATTCTAAGAACGCATACAATTGATATAATATCGTGAAGAAATCTAAAAGGCGGTTTCCTCAACAATTTCTCGGTTAATGGAGGCTTTTTAAAATATTTTCCAAGTAAATCTTGGGTTTTTTTTATTACTTCTGGCTTCACGTCGTCTGCCATAGTTAAATATTGTTAAAATCATACGGAGAACTGTGAAAGCGTTCAAACTATTTCTGCTTAAAATCTTGATAAGTCTTTTGTGGATATATAGAGTTGCTTAGCAACAACCACGTGGTTAAACGTCAAATAAAACTAATCTTTATGGCTTTCAAGGACTCTCGCAATTTTATCCCATTTATTTTTAATTATCTTTCTTTAATATTACATATTTTCAATAGTTATAGAGTTTAGGAAATCACAAAATATATACAATATACGTATATCTTATGTCGCATCGAAATATATCGCAAAATTTTATTGTCCAATAAATTATTATAATAGTGACGACAATCGATAAAAAGGATCACGAATGTATATATTTAGTTTATTTAATAAAGTCCTGACATACATTTTAATAACTATTACATTTTTGTATTATCGCCATAATTGAAATAAACTATGTAGTTCTTCCGGGTCTGCTTTTTCATAAATTAAAAAATTTACATGAGTCATGAGCAAGCATTTATTAACAAAAGCATTCGTATGAAATATATATGTATACAGAAATATATATAATTTCTTTTATATTAAATAATTATAAGATTAATATCTACTATTAACAATAGGATAAAATGTTGCAACAACTTACAACGATTGTCGGTACTTTTCTAATCGAACGTATATCTATTACCGTAGTTATGCTTTATTATGCTTCTAATTGTTATCGGCGTACATTAAATTATTATTATTTCAATTTTTCAATATTTCCTTAATAATATTCAGTAAAAAAGCAAATCCATACAATCTGCTTTTTCATTCATCAAATTGAAATACGGTATGTTTGATTATGTATATATATGTATGACACATAATATACTTAATGCATATACTTAATCGGATGATGTAACTCGATCGGCTAACCTAACTCTAATAGAATTTTAAAGATTTTATGTATATTTGTGATGTAATAATTGTTACCTAAAAGTATCAATTTTTATTACATACATACGTTGAAGTGATCATCTTTATTTATTTAGAGTCATGACTATCTTGGGTTTTAATAACGAGAAAGCCAAAGAAAATCCATTAGGTAATAACGCGGATGAGAAGAAAGAAAATCAGACAAATAATAACAATGAAAATAAGCAATTTGATAAAAATGCTTCTACGATAAATAATTCGGTAGATGATCCGAATTGGGGTTATGATTTGTACCCTGAAAGGAGGGGAAGATATAAACCCACATTTTTTAGTAGACTAATAGGCGAAGGAAAGGAAGAGTTAACTAGACTAAAATGTGAAGGAAACGTTTACAAATGTATTAAAAATAGTATGTTCTTTATGTCTTATGCTATAATTTTTGCTTCTGTATTATTTGTTATTTATTGTATTATTGGTTATAATATTTTATTTTTACTTAGGTCAATTAGTACAACTCATGATGGCAGCATTAAAAAGCTCAGGATGGTAGGTAATCTTATCAATATATATTGAATTACTATAATTATTCTTATATTTTGACACAATATCAGAATCTATTTTCATGAACGCTATGAAATTTAATCTAGATAGTAAAAGTAATGAATTGTTTCAAATTATAGTGAAATTGATATTCGTCGTCATATTTCTTGTGAAATATGTCACCATTCTGTAAAAGGTGGCTACGATGCACAACTTAATCAGGTAAATATCAGAATTATTGGAATATCAGAAATATATTCATATTTGAACATAAAATTCTATAATTTTAAAATTACATTTAGTTTTAAATAATTAAATATAAGAAAATATAGATATGTGTTCTGTTGATATCTTGTGACTATATATTATAATTTTAGATTGTTGTATGTCAAAATACTGCTAGCAGTCAATCAAAAGTACAAGGTGTATTAGCTCACGAAATGATACATATGTTTGATTACTGTCGCAATAAACTGGATTTTAAGAACATCGATCATTTAGCTTGCACAGAAATAAGAGCAGCCAATCTTGTACATTGTAGTTTTATGAGTGCCTTAATTCAAGGAACAGCCTCTCCATTTCATATAAAGAAAGCTCACCAAGTATGAATTATATAATTATATCACATACACATACAATGCATATATTTTATTATGATTAATTTAATAATGGGATAATATCAATTACATAGGATTGTGTAAAGAACATGGCAAAAGCATCTGTAATGGCAGTACGTAAAGTAACAGAACAAGAAGCTAAAATAGCAATAGAAAAAGTTTTTCCTATGTGTTACAATGATTTGGAGCCAATTGGAAGACGTATTCGTAGAAACTCTTTGGATATTAGTAGAGCATATATGGAAGCTCCGCTTTATGGATACATGCATGATCATTAATAAATTATCTTCAAAGAGCTTATTTTAAAAATATACATGTAAAACTTGATTTAACATGTAAAAACCAACTATCATATAGTTTCTTCAATATTATTATTTCTATAAAAATATACTATATGACTGATAATTGTAAATAATTATAAATATATTGTTATTATTAAACTCCAAGTTTAAAAAATAACGTTTAACCGAAATATATCATGAAATATTATTACGGGATTATATAACATGACATATAAGGATTTTAACCTTTTGAATGCTAAAGGTCATTGAAAAAATCTTGGTCTCTATTGGTCGTCATACTTATGGTGGTGATGTAATAACTGACAGATAAATACATTCGTTGGTAGTATTTACGAATATATTTTTTTTTTATTAAATTAACTAATAGATCAACAAGGAATAAAAAAGACTCTATTAACACAGCTAGAAACAACTAGAATTAAAAGATTATTTTTTAAAAGGAAATTCTTTTCTAAACATATATATATATATATATATATATATATATATATATATATATATACACGCACGTATATGTGTATATATATAAAAAGAATCAAATCGAATCCTCTCTTCTTCATTTTCATGAGGTTGAAAACTCATCGTTTTGTCCAACAACGAAATGGAGGGAGGACATGATTACAACTTACCAATCCAGTTGTGTGAATATAAGTCCAAACACAGATTCTACGACGTCGCCATCTACGTGAATATTTGAATAAAAGACTAAACAATATTTTTCACTTCGCTTACATCTATCATCTTATATTGTATATGGTTTTAACAGTCCTCCGGGAAAGAGTAGAGGAAGCGTTCTTTTTGAGATACTTTTCGTAAGAACAATCATGGCGGAAGTAAGTGTTTACGTGTAAAAATCTATTAACATCTACGTCATCGTTAATATAAAATCGTATTATAGTTCTTTTTATAAATGCTTTTATCATGATATATGTTGTGAAAGAAATATTGACGTACGATGACATGGGTTGATAGTACATAACCAATTGTTGTAAATAAATTTCTACGTATTTTAGGCAGATGAAACCCAGAAGAAAAAGAGGACCTTCAGGAAGTTTACCTTCCGAGGAGTTGATCTTGATCAACTCCTGGATATGCCAAAGTAAGTTTTCATTGTCTTATAACTTATTTGTATTATGAACCAACGTTATTTCCTTCCATATTTATCATAACATTGTTTACCATGAAATTATAGTTGTTTAGATATCCTATTATTGTTTTAGTGAACAACTTATGGATTTGATGCATGCACGTGCTCGCAGACGTTTTTCTCATGGTTTGAAACGTAAATCTATGGCGCTTGTCAAGAAATTGCGCAAAGCAAAGAAGGAGACTCCTCCTAATGAAAAGCCTGAAATTGTAAAGACACACTTGCGCAACATGATTATTGTTCCAGAAATGGTAGGTTCCATTGTAGGTGTTTACAATGGAAAAACTTTCAATCAAGTGGAAATCAAACCAGAAATGATTGGTCATTATCTTGGAGAATTCTCTGTTACTTACAAACCGGTAAAACATGGAAGGCCCGGTATTGGTGCCACTCATTCTTCGAGATTTATTCCATTAAAATAATATGTATTTTTTAAGATAATAAAATATTGACATACTTATTTAGTGACTTATTTTTATAGAGTAGATGCTTGAATTTTTCCAATATTCTCTCAGTTCTGTTTTAAAATTGTCGTATGAATAAAAGTAATAAAATGCGTTAGAGAAAAGTTAACAGGAAAGACAGATAGTTTATTGACATCGAAGACACTTTAGAGATTGTTTTACATCGTACCACTTCAAAAAGAAATATTGAGAAAAGTTATAAAAATATATCCGAATATATCTAATAAAAATATATACATATATCACACATGTAGACGTTAATGTTGGTCAAAGAATTATATACATTTTATAACAAAAAGTTTTTAGATGATTTTATAAAAAAACATTTCTTTTTAGTTTTATCAATTCTATTAATTAATATAAAATTTTAAATATGATATAGTATCTTTTCAATCGATGTATGTAATTTGTTTTTTTTTTGTTATAAATAATATAACATTCTTAAAAACTACTATTTCTGTAGCGTCGTTAGTGGTTGCGCTTTGTCAGAGTTTTATACCTGCACTTTGAGAGTTATTTTATGATCAATTACTATCCGGCAAAATGATTAGAACAATTAATAAAAACATGTCAACAATATCGTGACGCTTGCAAGATCTGTGAAGACGAGCATCAATATTTTTTGGTCTTCAAAAAACCAAATATAATTTTTACACATAAACGATTTCGTATATGATAATTTATTGTAATTTTTTTCCTCATACGTTTGAGTTGTTACATTTAAACATTAGTATTTCTATATTTGTACATAACGTAACACACGTGTTATTTTATTTTTAAAACTATCGCGATAATGTTATCAATCTTTTTTCTTCTCTAGAGTTGGCTCTGGAGTTTTCGAAGACTTTGAAGGAAAGATAAAAAATAATGACAACTGAGCCACTGACAGAACAAAACCAACTGAGTTCTGAAACTTTAACATTATTTGGTTTAAATATTTGTATTCTTTAAGTATCAAAGAAAATGAATTATCCCTTTATAAAGTTATGAATATACTTACAATCACAAAAACATTATTTATAATAAGTCCGTACAACAACCATTGAAATGATACTGCCGTACCCATAACAATAAGTGGAAATGGAAGAATTGATGTATCTTTGGTCTCTATAATTTTTCTCTATATATACAAATAAACAAGAATATTAGCATATTTGATATTCTAAACGATCATATATTCATTCTAGATTATACTTACAAGATGTATGAGAGGAGATGCTATTAAAAATAGAAGTAACACGGTTGTGATTATACCATATCTATATTCAACTTTGTCAGGATGTTCCACTTGAGTATACGCGAGAAATACTGCTATAAAAATCACTGCTTTACTTATTAAAGCAAGCGTATTTTTCTATAAAAATTATCACAGAAGAGAAAAATTCTCATATTATTTTGCTTATCTGAAAGGTGTCATTATATAAACAGATTTTATATAATTCTAGCAATATGATGAACGTTACATGATGGAGTATAAAATGATATCTGTCGGAAATTTTCCATACAAGTTTTGTAGAAACATTTTCCATTTTGTAAAATGAAAGCAGCGTCCAAACAAATTCAAAATAACAACAAAATCAAATATCGAACTAGCTAGTATAAGATATAATGAAACATATCCGGATAAGCTATTCATTGATTGAGAAATGATTGCATGGTTATATAATTGCTTTACTATATCAGGACTATTGCAATCCATCTCATATTACGGTCTATAAAGGAATGTTAATCTATGCAAAGATTTCCCAATTATATGTATATATTGGCATACAATATACATACATACATATTATATATATATATCTTTAAGTATGTTATTTTTCTACTTTATGGATCATATTGAAACTATATTTAAATGTAATGCACGAAAAAAAGCTTGCAATAAATTTTTCTTATCATTTCAAATAATCATTTGAACAAACAGAAGATCTCTTAAATTATACATTAAATTAAGAGTAATAATACTGTTAATATATGAATATAAAAAAGCATGGAAGACTATCTATATTAATAAAACAGAATCATACCATGTTTGGAGAATAATAGCAATATACAGTCATATATACAAAATTTGCTATTAATCCAAAAACATTAACTTTAATCATAGTAGGGTCACCAAGCATCCAGGCATAGCGAAGCATTAATATAGACCTACAAAGAATCTTAATTTTTATATATTATTTTAAATAACTTTGTCAGAATATCGTAAAACAAAATGTGAAGATATAATAGAAGGAAAAGATTTGTAAAAAAAAAAGCTAAAATATTTAAAAATAAAAATGTTATCAGAAAAATCTCTCATTGACAGTATATTAATATTAAAAGCAAAATTTTCAACATTAAGAATAAAAGCGTACGCATATAACTCCGTTCAAAATATAATTTAATTATAATAAGCATAAAACTTAAAATTTTTAACATTTATTATTAAAATGAGATAGTACACTCACATTCCTACACCGCCCAAAAAGGGCATAGGGTCAAAGCTCTCCGAGGATTTCTTTTTGTGAATGTCCTTGCATATTACACTGCAATCACATATTTAATAATTGAATTATTCTTACATTTAATATAACATTTATAATTATTAACGTGTAACTATCACGTGTTCGTTAGAACTGTCAGCTTTAATTAATATTAATTGCGTGTATTACGTTTTCTTTCTTTCTTTTTATTTATGTATTTTTTTTAATAATATTACATTATTAACTCACGTTCCTGATAGCATATGTCCTATTGTTGTAATAGCGGCGCATGTACCAACAATATCTTTATAATCATCTAAAACCATGTTTCCTCAGTCAAGGTCAACCTCTTTTCTTTTTTATTTTATAAAACTACGTGATGATCACTGTATTATGTCCGATCAATGTCAATCTACGATATATAACCATACAGAACGATCTCTCAATCAGAATAACCTTTAGTTTCGAAGTGCGTGCAACTTCAGTGACAAATACAGATAAAATATACGATCACGGGCGCAACAAGGAGATTACTGTCGCCACCATGCGCCCATTGGTGTTTAAATAAGCATTTATATAGGTTATATTCCTTCACGGGTAACATAACAATAGGATTAATTCGTAATAGACTATTAGTCACTATTAGTTTATTATGCTAAATTCGCATGTTTTCATCTCCTGTGTTTATATATATATTTTTTTTTAATAATTACATGCGTTTCGTAGTACAGAAATCTGTTATCTATTATATACGATACGAATCCCGGCGCGCATTTTTTTCCCCTTCTTTTTTCTTTTTTTTACGATATAAACGTATAAGGAATAATGATGCAATCGACACATACAATAGTTAGTGTATAAATCTGCGACAGAAAACAACATTTTGTCGAATATCTTATTCGAAAAAAATTATAATGAATATATATATATATATATATATATATATATATATATATATATGTATATTATATATTGCTATAATCAAAATCAAAATATGCGAGTTCGTTTTCACGTTATCTTCATGTGATAGAATCTCTAAGTGGAATTACTTTTTGTAAATTCCCCGCATGACTACCTCGGTTTATATTATTATTATTATTATTACTACTACTACTACTACTGGTATAATAATAATAATAATAATAATAATAATATATATTCTATCGGTAGTATGAGTTATATTATGTTAAACTAAGAAAGCCTTTATCTTCTTATCAATTCTTATCAATTTTTTTTATTGTATATATCTAATGATAAAATACAAAATATGATAATACATTGATATTTGTAAGTACCTTCAAATTATTTTTAGTGAAGATAAATCATTTAAAATCATTTCTAATGCAATAGCATTGGTTAATATTTTGTTAAAAAGCACGGAGTACCGATAATAATTAAAAAACAGATATGAAAAAATAAAAATAAATAGGCTTTATTTTCTGAATGAAATATTAGAAATATTAAAATATGTTGGTATACATTCATTGATATTTACATTATTCATAACTTTGGCTTTTTTGCATTTGATTCATTATCATCGTCTTCTTCTAACTTTTTTCCTACCCTTATCGCAAAAACTTTACCGTAACGTCGTCTTTCTGAAAAGTTTTCATACAATAAAGTTTAATGAGAAAATTGAATATTGCATTATAACTATATTTAACTTAAATAAATTATTTTAGTATATTGTATTTTATATGAAAGTTCTCTTGCCTGCTCTCAGAAGTAGGTGTTTGCATTGGTACAGAATAGCTGCTTTAGATTTAACTTCGTTTAATCCTAATATAGCTCCCCTGTTTTGGTTGTATAACATTTTTATAAAGATCAGGAACAATATTTGTAACATAAAGAATATTAAATAAAATGCTTGAGTTTTTAATTAAGTCATTTCAAAGGATACAAGTTTATGATATCATAAGGATTTCTGATTTCTGCAACGTTACTTGCTCCGCTTGATATTATTACATTCTAAAAAAAGAATTAATAAAATTATTAAATGATTTTGACATAAAGAAAAAAGACAAAAAAAATATATATATATATATAGGTGTGTGTGTGTGTGTGTAACTTACCCTGCTTTTTCCATATACATAAAATAAATGAGCATTATTAATAGCAGTTTTTCGTTGTTCTGGATTTAGTATTTCTGTATATTGTATTTCAAAATGTACATCTCTTTCTACAGCTTGCAAATAAAGTTTTCTATTCATTTTAAATACAGGATTGGATGCATTTATAGTAATGATATCTGTATTAAGTTGGGAACATGCAAACTACAAATTACTTGAATTAGTTATAATATAGAACGATAGATATAATTAAATGTGGTTACCTGAAATGCTGCTTTTGTCTTTGGTATCACAGAGTATAAATGAAACTTTTTTAAAGTATTGCAATGGTTCTGAAAGTGAAGTAATACGAAATGACCTGTTTTCTTTTTTATTAACAATACGTATATATTATTTCATAAAACTTGAACATAATATAATATTTACCAATGTATGAGTTTTTAAGGGATCAGAATTAATAAATGTAAGCCTATTAAAAATGCGAAGTTTGCCTTCAAATTCTTTTACTATATCATCAATATTAAGCGGATTGGGAACTGTATTTGAACCTTCGTTGTTCTCATATTTCTTCTTTTTTATCTTCTTATCAAAAATACTATCGTCAATGGTTTGATTAATTGCTACTGTCCTAAATCCCACTAGCACATATTACATCGTTGTGATTATAAATTCATTTATATCAATGATAATAAATTTTGTATTATAATAGAGGTTATGAGTAAAAAATAACCTAAACGATAACTTGAGAAATTTGGAAACTTACTTTGACATAACCTTAATAAAATACAACGCAAATCCGACGTATTATCTTTCGTTGCATTTATGCACAAATCAAAATATCCATCGCTTAATTTCACATCCATATTTGTAATATCAATGAATACTGTTTATTTAAATATAATTTTGTGACAATTTATTAAAATTAAACAATTGTAAATAATTTTAACAAAAGGTGTCTTCAAACATCACGTAATAACCTAAACATATTGCTAATTTGATAAATAAAAGTTAATATTAAATAAGATAATATTTGATAAACTAAGAAAGATATCGCACGCACGTGTTATGATTGAAACCCGACACAACAAATATATATATATATATATATATATATATATGTATATATATATATGTGCACGATATATCAAACAATCGAATGCTTCTACCATTCGGCCAATGAACATTGATCGATATGTAAGCAAAAGTGTCAACCTGTAATTTGATTGGTCTTGGAAACGATACATTTGTTTGACCAATCAGCGACTACAATTCTATCTATATTACGTCAGGATTGGAGGATTCAATTTCGACTTCATCTTTTCTCCATACGACACTAGTTGATCTTGAGAACAATTTAAAATCGTTAATAACATCGTTCAAACGCGCGAAATCTTTTTCTTATAGGCAATAAATATATTTCCTTATTTATCGAATTCCATGATTTCTGTCTAATTATCAATTAATGAAGTACATATCGTTTTACACAACAGTTAAACATTAACGTTCGCAACATTTACAATTGTGTTCTTGAAGTTGCATATTTTAGATTAAAAAAAGATTTTGAAGAATATGACGTAGACAGAACGTGGAACGTTTATTCTTCTGAAAATGCATAGCGCGTTAAAAATATCGAATGAATATAAAAAAAATAAAATATTTCATTATTTCGAGATATTTATTACGTTCGTTCGTATATTTAACATCGTGAACATTTCTATTATAATACGCGACCAGGTTAATCTCATTTACGCATAAATTAACGACGATAAAATACGAGGATAAATAGGATAGGTAGATAAGTTTCTACGAAAAATTCGGAATACAAGTTAATATCTCGGGTAAGCTTATATTTATCTTTTTATTCGAACATACATATATACACACACATATATCTACATACACACACACACACACACACACACATTATCGATAGACGTAGGTGAGATATCATCTCGTCGAAAGTTTTCGATTCAATCATTGTCCTTTTATCATTGTACTTACTATACTGTTTCAAGTGTAATTGCATATTCTCGGATAAGTTTATATGTATATCATAAGCAATTCTACCGATAGGTATATGGATAAGGGTTGGCAGGGTGAGTGAGTGAGTGAGTGAGTCAGATTTCCAGGGACTCTCTTTCTCCCTCTCTATTTTCTTCCTTCTCTCTTTCTCGTTCTCTGTGGTTACTATCGTTCTTTCCGTCTATTTGCACGAGCACGTCTCGTATTTGTCGCATAGAAGGAAGGAAGGAGGGCTTCCCTATCGGCGGTGTGTGCGCATTGCCAGTCCTCGAACGTGTCATTTGTGCGCACCGCAAAGTGTGTAGCTTGGCACTTGCAGTTACAGGCTTTAGGTTTGAATAAGGGGAGGAGCCTCGTGCATTGCCCAACGTAATTATCCCCGTCCTCCTACGGCTTCCATGCCTGTGTTTCCTGTGGTCGTCCCCGTAACCGGTATATCTTATATACACAGCTGTCCGCCATCTTGGTCGCGTGCACTCTTTACTTTCTCGCAATTCTTTTTAAAACCTTTTCCTACCGAATCCGCATACTCTCGTGGATATATATCGTCGGTTAACTCTCTCACGGATTCTTTTTACATAGTTGAATTTAATTCATCGTTATTTACTGTTATTCGATTATTTAACTGACATTATACTGTTATTCTTTTTCATTCGTTCCTTCCTTTCGTTTCTTTTTTTCTTTCTTTTTCTTTTTCTTTTTTTTTTTATTACAGTAGTCTCCATTGATCGCTGTTCGATCCACGGGGTTAAGTTTAGAAGAGAAGAATGTTCATACTTGAATATACGTGCGAGCCTCCAAGTGTTTCGACCGATTATATTAAAGTCAGTAATCATATAGGTAAGATGCATGCAATGTTTCTTTAAGAAAAATTGATATTAGAAATTATCATCATCATCATCATCATCATCATCATCATCATCATCATCATCATCATTATATTGTTATTATTATTATTATTATTATTATTATTATTATTATTATTATTATTATTATTATTATTATTATTATTATTATTATTATTAATGAGATCATAAGACCAGTTTAACAATGCGAGTAAAGTGAAACAACAAATATTTTTGTTTCCAATGCAAATATTCAAATAAAGAAAAACGAACGGTATAGATTTTCTAATGACACTAGATTATATATATATATATATATATATATATATATATATATATATATATATATATGTATGTATGTATGTATGTATGTATGTATGTATGTATGTATGTATGTATGTATGTATGCATTATCGTACATGTGCGTGGATGTGAAGGATTGAAAAAAAATTATAGGAATGGCGTAAGAGCCGTTTATACCGTAACTATTTAATCGGGTAACCGTCGGGGAGGTATAGATATATATATAATTCTTTATCCTAACACGTCGGATATTATCAAAGAAAATTCCCACGTCAGGTTGGACAGTTCGTGTCTACATTTTTTACGGCTTTAATATTGCTGTCAGCATGGTGGTGCCACTCCCACAGTTGTCACTTATCTGTCAACTGTCCACCTTGAAGTGTTGCCATTGAGAATATCAAGTGACCCTATGTCAGGCTAACGCTAACACGTCAGTGATTTAACATTGCCTGCTACAAGGCGTTTCTTTGACACTTCTATCGATGTATTTACATATGTATAGCTGATACCGATTTTTTTTTCTTATTTATATTCATTTTCAAATTTATACCATTAATTCATAATTATATTCATCATTATATAATTATTATAATATTGTTATACTGTATTATTATTCATAATATATATATATATTTCTTTTTCTTTCATAATTATTATGAAATTGATACAAGTAAAAAAAAAAAAAATGCGAAAGAATTTAATTTATCGTTTATATTCTATTGCATCAATTTATACAAGACATAATAATAATCTATAAGATAATCATAAAAGTATATACAAGCGTGTATATAATTAAGATCATTTTCATGGGCTCCAATAGTGAAGGCTAAAATACTACGAATTGTAATCGTCGAATTTATTTCATCAGCAAATACTATTTCTTCTATTCTTAGATCTAAGATAATACGTGGTCCTTCCTTTTCTTACAAATAGGTCGATCAAATTATTTCAAATGTGGGTCTAGTCGGTTTTACTGGTTACGTACTAGTTAAAATATAAGAGACAGAAATGTCTTTGAGAGCTGGGGCAGTGTGACACGCATGACACCGGTCATTAAACGTTGCAACGTTTTCCAGCCTATTAAAAAGGAACTCGTTGATAATTAGTGAATTAATGATAATTGTTGTATACGAAGTACGCAGCAAGACTTGCGTTCCAAGTTTTCCCATGCACCCGGTCCAAGGTTCCTTTGTTAGGCTCGTCATGCGCGAAACCATGCGACAATATGTTCTTTATTACTTTTACATAGCGTCTACAACAACTCTGTCAGCGAAAATTTACTCTACCACGATTGTGACATCGAGTTCGTTCGTATAGCTGTCATTTTATAACAATGACTAAGTCGCTATTTAGTTTTCGCATTTCGTTCATATATATATATATATATATATATATATATATATATATATATATATATATATATTTACTTCTAAGAAAAAGTCTCAAGAACTTAAGATAAAATTCAATGTTCCGACGGAAGAAAAGAAGAGAATTTGTGCATTTTATTTTATTTTATTTTTATTTATTTATTTATTTTTTTCTATATCATTCTCTTACTTGCCTTTTCTTTCTCCTCGTCGATATGACAATTGAAAATGCATGCTTATTTTTTGTCTTTTACATGCTAACAATTCACAAAATATCTACGATAAACTTGATCTGTCATCTTTCTCGTATCACTGTTACAATCAACCGAAAAAGGGTTACTCCTTGGATCACTCGAAAGATTTTGACATCAAAGAGATCTACCGACGTTGGGTCCAGGCGATACCAACTCGAATTACTTTGATCAATCTGTTCGTCTACGTAGAAATCTCGATTCCACGAAATTTTCTCACACACGCGGGCGCATTCACAAACTTGTGTGTGTGCGTGTATATATATGTATATATATATACTACACAGTCACAAAGTCCAAAGTATTAGTACGAAGTGTACCTACTTATTCGCTGTATGATCAAGGATATCTATCCATTTTTACGTCGTATCGTGGTAAACGTTGTGGCCTTGAGATTATTTTACTCGTATCATTTTGACGTTCCGGGTATAGTTCGCTATACTTGGCCTCAATTCTTCCCAATTTACTGATTATCGCACTTCCACTGTGCTATTCCTCTTCGTCTCACCTCTCTATCTCTCTCTCTCTCTCTCACACATACACACACACACTCATTATTTTACCTTTTTATTTTATTTGTTATTTAATCGTTTATTCATTATTTTTAAATTCTCCGTAGAGACATACGTAAGTATGTCGCGCGCGCTATATGCAGAACTATTTTCTGTAGATGCACTCTATAGATCTGTAGATCTCTCGGATCTACGCTTGTCTCAGACATTTAAACGGGGACATCTGAAGATCTAACCGAAGCAAAGGTTAATTTCTTGGGGGGAGGGGGACACGTTCGATGTTATCAAAATGTATCAACGAACGTATCTCCATCTCCATAAGTTGATAACATAGTCGACGGCGTACGGATGAGTTTTACGTTGAAAAAACAAAAAACAAAAAACAAAAAAAACAAAATGATCCTTTTGGAATCGTAAAGTACTATATACATACATATATATATATATATATATATATATATATATATATATATATATATACGCGATCAGAATCGGGAATTCGGTATAATTCCTTAACAACCCAATTTCAGGATATATAAAAGGAGAGAGGATAGAAAGAGAGAGAGAGAGAGAGAGAGAGAGAGTCGGGACACATTACAATGCCGCCTTTGCTTCCTTCCAAGGAACTTCGACGTGGCCAACTGTTTTGTGTTTTTGGGGAGGCCTAATAAAACGCAGCGCCGACAATGCCCGGTCGTAATAGCGAGCGTGCCTACGGCGCTTATTAAGGGCCTCGAATTTTCGGACTGACCGTCGTCGTTTCGGTCTGACAAGGAAATAACTTTCAGCGAAGATTCACCCGGATGCCATTCGGCCCGGCGAACATTGTATTCGGTTATTGGAAACCGATAAAAAAGTTGCATGAATGGACGGACGGACGGCAGGTAGGACGGTCCGATATCGCAATGCTGTGAATCGTTGAAATTCGAAAATGTTGATACCGCGTTCGAGTATCTTACATATTTAAATTCTTTCGCTTGGAGAACGGAGAATGCAGAACTGTTACATTCTCGTCGGCCATTTTGCGCTAAGCTACGTCGACGGCTGTGGTGTACTACAGCGCCGTCGAGCAGCCGCAGATCGTGCAAATGAATTTATCTTTTTTTTTTTTTTTTTTTTTTTTTTTTTTTTTTTTTTTTTTTTAACCATCTTGGATCCTACAGTTCGTTTTATCTTCGTGCAATTTTTGTTCGTTTGTTTCTTTCTTTCTTTTCTTATCTTTTTTTTTGTTCTCTTTGCCTGAAAAACTCATAAAAAAAATTGATTATGACATTTTCGTTTAAAAAAGATTCAGTTCTTTTCTTCTTTTTTTTTTTTTTTTGAAGGGGGAATTGCTTCGAAAGATTCTATTTTTTTTTCTTTTTTTTTTTTCTTGAAAGAAAGTTCGACGTAAGATCTCGGAGAGATGATCATGTCAATGCGGTAGAGATATATTAGAAATTGTATGTACGATCAAACGTAATGAATTTTTGATTCGCTCGATGGTAACTCGGCGGACGAATTTACGTTGTTACGTTATCGTCGATGCAAAGTCGATTATCATTATCTGACATTATTTGAATTGTTTACTCGAATGTTTATACAGTGTATATATATGTGTGTGTATGGATACACAGTAATTTTTGATTTTACTTTCCAATAGTAATATAAGGTTTTATTAAATCATCGAATTTGTGACAAGGTTCGAAATAAATTTCAACCCGATCATCTCGGAGTTTGGATCGAACTATAGTCTTCGAAAAATTGCGCGTTGATTAAATAAACGTCGTCGAATCATCGTTTTAATCGATCGATACTTAATCTCGTCCGAATCGTAACGATTTAAAGAACGATCATCGTTTGTTTACGATTTCGTCGGATTTAAAAAAAAAAAATCGATTTAATTCATTCGAATAACTTTGTTTTCGAAAGTGGAAAGAACGAATGAAAGAGAGAGGGAGAGAGAGAAAAGAGTAGAAATCGCGTAACAACTCAGACACTTTTTTTTTGGTTCCCTCGCAAGGAATTCGCCGACAAACTCCTTTGTCTTTTTCAAACTTTCTGCTACGATTACCGAGGAGCTACGGTACTAATGCTTTCCAATCATGGGATTATCCCTACGTCCGTAGGGACAATCAGGAAAAGATACGCGGCCTCCTGTAATACGAAAGTCTGTAGCGAAGGGGAACGAGAGGAATGGTGCGGGGTAGACCGGCTGTCAATCATTCGTGGGGTAGACTACCAATTTCTTCGCTTATAATTTCTGATGATTTCTTCGGACCGAGCGAACTGGCGCGGTCAGCCTCGGCCGGCCCATCTCTCTCTATCTTTCTCTCTCTCTCTCTCTCTCTCTCTCTGTATATATATCTATCTCTCTCTTTTTCTTTCCTCACTACGAAAATCATCATAAGAAGGTAATTGCGCCGATCACGTACCAGCAGCTTGTATTTATCCTTTTTTCATTATAATAACAATGTAACGCGCGCCATAGCTCGAGTCTGGAAGTCGGGGTAATCATTGGTTCGACACACGGCTAAGGCCGATATATTTTTGCCGTTCGATACATATTCCAAGCCAATTAGCTGAAGGTAAGGGGGCCGGGGGGAGGGAGGGGGAGGGGAAGGGGTGGATATGGGGAAGACATCCTCCGGCTTCTCTCTTCTTGGATTCACGCATGTAACTTAAACGCTTTTACGGTCGAAGGTCGACAAATTTACAATTCAGCCATAGGTATGGGTATTATTTTACCTTGAAAACATGAACGATATGTTTCATGCCGTTTATCAGGGGAAAAGAAGAAAAAAAGAAACTAAAAACATAAAAAAAAAAAAAGAAACGAGGAAAAAAACGACAATACCTTTCGATACGTCAAACCGTTTATTTTCATTTTTCTCGGACGATAATAAAATAGATCTATTGCTTTTCGTTTGTCCTTGAAAAATCGTTACGATCTTCGATCGTTCGAACTATCGTAAGCTTTACTTATCTTTCGTTCGTTCGATCATATTTTTTTTCTTTTTTTCTTTTTTTTTTTTTTTTTTACAATCGAAATCAACGTTCACAGGAATCACGCATTTTTCAACGCCCGACCACGTTCTCTATAACGAATAAACACGTTTCGTGTTTCGTTGTATTCGTTAATATATCCAAGTACGTTCTACGTTGTCAGAGATTAGAAGGAAAAAAGAAAAAAAAGAAAAGGAATATAGAAAATAATCGTTTCGGGAAATGCATACGTTCCCTCGTAATAGTGTTACGCATTGATTAGAATCGTTGAAAACAGATATGCGATAATGGGCTTTAACCGAACGAAATCTTTTGCGTCAAACGTAAGAAATAAGTTTTCGTCGATCTCACGGTGAATACAATAAATCGCGCGAACTTCGGACCGCACACTACGAGTTTTGTAATTTTTTTTTTTTGTTGATCTAACTTCGAAATACGAACAACGCTTATGCCATTCGTGAAAAATTATTTGTCCGACGTAAGGAAGAATTTTTTTCTTTTTCTTTTCTTTTCTTTTCTTTTCTTTTTTATTCTCGTAATCTCTCAAGTTGTTATGAATACTCACGTACCGCTTACTTACTTACTTACATACATACATACATACATACATACATACATACATACATACATACATACATACTTACATACTTACGTGCCTACGGTACGCATTCGTTTCATATTCCAACGTGAACTGTGAACGTTCACGAATGGCAAGGTAAACCCGGACATTTGTATGTATGTACAGTCGAGGGAGTAATATACCTACATAGGACGAGTAATTATTCATAGCACGCAATTACCAGCAATATGCGCGCACCTATGTCTCGCCGGCAACGTTCAAGTTCTGGTATCGTTGCATCAATAGCGGCACTAGTTGCAGTCTTGATTGCGGCTTTACGTTTGAAAACAATCTATTTATCTAATTAAGTCTCACTTTTCTATTGTTACCGACGCCATATTGGTTCATTTCTTCTTCTTTTTCTCTCCTTTTTTTTCCCTTCTCTTTTCTCCTGGTTTTTCTTCTTCTCTCTCTCTCTCTCTCTCTCTCCCTCTCCGTTTCGTTTCTTCTTTTTTTTTTCTTGTACGCCTTAGCCATTATAATCACAAGGAGCCATTATTTTTAATACGGCACGGAATAGCGATACACCGGTATAGATATGGTATTCCCACTTTTCCAACTTCTCAAACTTTGCCGGGCTTTTTCTTTCCTTCTCTCTTTCGTTTTTTCTTTCTTTTTTTCTTTTTTCTTGTTTTTTTTTTCCTCTTTTCAAACGACAGATTTCCAAGAAATTTTATCACGAGTCGTTGTCGCGACGAATTCGCGAGTACGGTATCAACGATCTCCCTCTAACTTTTTCCACATTTTAGTCCTTTCCCCCCCACCCATCTTTCCCCGCCAAGTAACACGAATCATTTCTTTTTCTTTCTTTGTTTCTTTTTTTTTTTTTTTTATTCGTTCCATGGGAAATTTATCGATCATCCATGGATTCGCTTATCTCCACAATTGCATGCTAAGCGTGACGCACGTTTATGGCTCTTTTATATTTCTTCGTCTTTTTTTTCCGGTTTCAATTATCAATAATCGACGGGTATCGAGCGTGGTTTGCATTAATTAGAAAAATTCTATTGGCGATTATGTTCCTTTTTACGACGATCGTGGTTGTTCTACGATCAGGAATGACGCGCGATGCTGGACATTTGGCTTTCTGTTTTCCTTTTTTTTTTTTATCAAATATTTTTTTTCGTCATTCTAACGTTCTACAACGTTAAATTTAAATCGTCGAAATCGCGAGATTAGAAAGTGATCGTTAAAATTTTATGACATTCAGTTCTAAACATTGCGACGGGAAAAAATATCCGTGGCGAGAATCGATAACACCGAAAAGAATATCGAGAGATACAAATAAATAATATCGAGAAATTTTGAAGGATTTGTCAGGAAAAAAAATTAAAATTATATTGGCAGATTAGTGCATTAAATTTAGAATTTAATTAAGTAAATTTTTTAATTTATATATAAGAGGAATGATCGTGTATACGATATATGTAGATCCTTGGATCGGCCAATGAGTAATGGTTTTTAATAAAAACAAAAAAAAAAAGAAACTGACGACAGTGTTATTTAAACGGATATAAAATACCGTTTATTTAAACTTAAATTACTGAAAATTTCGAGTTTACTCATATTTGCCAATCTATTGTAATATAAGAAATATAGATAGCTCTCTGTCGATGATCCATCCGATTATATTACGAATTACGTATGATTTCCACGAATCATATTAATATAAGAAATTAATTTTACGTAATATATATTAATGTTCACCGTGAACTTGCATTAATTATATGAATTAATTTTACGTAATATAAATTAATGTTCACCGTGAAAATGCATCGGTTACATAAATTAATTCTATGTAATATAAAGTAATGTTCACCGTGAACTTGCATTAACGTATTATAAATAAATGACGAAGTGATCGAGAAACAAGGAAGAAAACATTTTATTCGAAGATGCGACAAGCCGAGAATTCTCTGACGTAATAAAGTAGGTACGTTACTTAAAACATCGGCGGAGATAACGGAATTGGACGATTGAACGATCCGAGAAGATAAGAGGCGAATAAGGTTAATTAATGTCGTCTAAAAATGCGACCTGAATATATCGTAGATGTAACTATTCTACGACTTTCTTTAATTCCTTAAGGGACACACAGTTACAAATTCTTTTTCTTCTTCTTCTTTTTCTTCTACTTCTTCTACTTCTTCTTACGATCCGTTACGGTTTTCTTACAAGATGCGAGACTATGCAACGCAAGTTAAATTAATTCGTGCTAAAAAAGGGAGATCGTGGACGTGCTGCATCCGCTCTTTGTCGGACATGGAAACACATCAAAGGTCCATACGCCGACGGTACTTAACGAATAGAATTATCGTACTTACTTTACTAATTTATTAAAAAGATATTATTTTCTCGCTTAATGCGCGACGTGGAAGAGAGAATATTTTCTTTTCTTTTTTTTTTCGCAGCTTCGAATCAACGAGAAAATTAATTGTATCGATAGGAAAAATTCTAACGTGTTAATACTACAAGAATTAACGATATGTGTGTGTGTGTGTGTGTATAGGTACTTATACACACTAATAGGTACACATACACAATATGCATGCGCGCGTGTGCATGTATATTTTTCCTCTCTCTTTCTCTCTCTATCACTATCTATCTATCCATCTATCTATCTCTCTCTATTTATTAAACGATGGCATTATCAAAGCAGTTCTGTGTTGCAATCTATCTCTCTCTTCTCGTCATATACCATGCACATTTCGAAAACTAACTATATATATATATATAAGGTATAGGACGAGTTGCATGTCAGTGATACGTTTCGATCGGTTTCATCGTGCTATACTTTTTTTGTTTCTCCTTCTTTTTTTTGCGTTCTTTCTTTTCTTTTTTCTTCCTGTTTTTTTTTTTTTTTTCGTACCTCCTGTTCCATCCCTTATCGGTGTTATCTCAGTCGTCGTGCACGATCGTCCAAGTGTATGTACTACTATCGAGTCAAAGTCGGGGATCTCGGTGGTTTCTCGGTGTTGCTATTTTTTTATTTTTTTGCCCCCCCTTCCTTTTTCCACTTTTTTATTCCTTCCTTTTTCTTTTTTCTTCGTTCGTTTTGTTTTATTTTTTTTTTCCTTTCACGGACATCACCGCCACACCAGTTTTTAACCATTGAAACAATCGTGGAGTCTCTACGTTTCCTACAACAACGAGGAGATATCGTTCGTGTCTCGTGATCCGATAGCACTCACGAAGCCTAGGAGTCTCTTTCTCCTCGTGGATAAGAATAACGCGACGGCAAAAACCGGGGGCATACGTGTAGGTATAGAGGCATATCGTATCTACCTACGACTGACAAACACTTATACATGTGTGTATGTGTGTGTATATATATCTAGTTAAATGTATATACATAGTTAGGCAGGTAGAGGTATATTACGGACGACACAAAATGATCGTATATCGTAACGTGTGTCGATCGTCCCCGAGAATCTAGCGGATCGTAACACGTAAATCGAGAATAGGCGGTACGTTGCGTTTGAAAACGTTTGCACCTGCTTATCTCCGCGGTATCTTTATATGGTAAACGTTTTCTATATCTATACGTGTGTGTGTGTGTGTGTGTACGTATATGTATATGAATATATATATATATATATATATATATATATATATGTATATATATAATTATGTTACGAGAAGACCACTCGATTATTATTATGACGATCATAGTAGTATCTACTTGGATATTCAACTTTTCAGTAAAAGAATTGCTCGCTCTAAACGTTCCCCCCCCACTCTATTTTACTTTTTATCTGCAAACAAATTTTACTACCACCGTTATCTATATCCTTGCGATAACTATTTTTTTTTTTAGAGTTACACGGGTGGTATATCTTCTCCCTTTTTTCTTCTTTCCCTTCTTTTTATCTTTCGTTTCGATTGTTAAGTACCATTTTTATTATTATCATCATCACATAATTATTGAAATTAATAATAATGTAACATTTAGACACAGACACAGACACACACATACACCTAATTCAATTTGAATCGAGTTATATATATTTATATTTTTTATCTTTTGCGTAGTGATCGTTTTATTGGATCTATAAGAATCATGAATTATAAATAAACAAGAGTTGATTTTTTAATGGATTATAATTGACAAAAGGGAGAACCTTTAAATCGGGCCCCAATAAAATTGACGTTGACGAAATAAAATGAAAGTCATGTTATAAATAAAAATATCGAAGATAAATGTCACGATATCGCGGGCATTGTCTCGAATAATTTTGAAATGATTCTTTTTTTTTGAATCCCGAAAGTGAGTCCGATTAAATTGAAAATGTTGAAAAACATTTGTTGAAAACGTCGTTAAGCGGAAACTAAATCATCGACAAATTATATCATTATCTCTAGATGTTTGTTTTTTAAAGAGATTAAATAGATTGAACGGTAAATAACTTCGGTATTTATACGTAAAATTCTTCATCGAAACATAACGACCTTTATCTCGTGAAATGAAGTTTATGATTATGATAAATAAGAGAGAACGATGATATCGTCAATTGGAATAAATTTACAATAATTTTCGAGTTTACCTCTCTCTCTCTCTCTCTCTCTCTCTCTCTCTCTCTGCTTCTCTCATCCATCCATCCATTCCATCTTCAATAGAAAAAACTTTCTATTAGATAAATTTATCTCATTAGATAAATTTATCTCATTAGATAAATTCTTCGCAAGAGAGGGAAATTACGAAATTAAAAAAAAAAAAACAAAAAAATAAAAAGAAAAGTACTCGCGACCTTTAACGGGGGGAAAAAAGAAATCCTTGGATCATCAGAAATGATAATCTCGAGTATCGTACAATGATATTGTTCGATATATAGCGAGAGTCTTAATAACAAGAAAGAAAGAAGCAGAAGAAGAAAGGGACGATAGACGATGAGGAGTAGGGGTAGGAGTAGAAGAAGAAGATGACGACGATGATGACGACGACGACGATGATGATGATGATGATGATGAGGAGAGAGAGAAGTAGAAGAAGAATGAAAGGAGAAAAGAAGGAGAGAATCTGGAGGTACGTACTGCCGCCGATCGGTATCGTCGTCGTTCGTGGGTTCTGCGGTTAGGTCGGTTATAGCGCCATGCTGGCATTACGATTGGTCGATTCTCGAAGGTTTCTGGGCGTGGTTAGAATTCAGAGTGGGGTTTAAGAACAAAGGGTTGGTTAGCGAGGGTTGTAGGCGGGAACTACGACGGCTGTTTTCTCTCTCTCTCTCACTCTTTCTATTACTCCCTCTCCCTCTCTCTTTGTCTCTCTCTCTCTCTCTCTCTCTCTCTCTCTCTCTTTCTCGCTTAACTCACCACTACCAACGAAGAGAACAGCTTCGTCCCGATCTATGCCACGCTCTCGTACGCTACCACCGGCAGGCCTCGGCAGTACACGAGCCGCTTCTCCGAAGCGAGCACCGCATCGTGTTTTCGCGCCTCGGCCGCTTTTCGAGCGCGAGACGAAACCATACGAAAAAGCTAATCGACGTGATTCTTTTATTTCGAGAAAAGCCACCCCACCCACCCAATCACCCAACCACCCACCCATCCGTCCACCCAAACTTCCCCCGTTGATTCGCCTCGTCTCGCCTCGCCCAATCATCCAGACCCGCGCCTCCCTTGCCCCCCCGCCGCGCGCGTATCGACGGTCGCGTCATTTCTCGCGATATTTTACGAACACCTGCTTCGTCGATACATACTTACTAATTATACGTACATACGTACGTACGTACGTACGTACGTACATACATACATATTTTGTACGTTGATAGATACATCGTTGGTACATCATCGGTAATATCATAATTGATAAAAATCTACGTTCGTGCGTGCGTGCGTGAGTGCGTGCGTGCGTACACGTGGATACCGTATATATATATATACATATATATATATGTGTATGTGTGTGTGTATACATATCCGTTTATATATATATATATATTTATATATATCGATAATTTGTCGTTTTCGTTGTCACGTTTTCTTCGTCATTACTTTTCTTCACACTTCTCTGTTCTTCCTTTATCATTGTCTTTCCTTTTCCATTCCCTTCTTTCTCCTCCCTTAATAAAAAACCCTCTTTCCATCGGACGACTTATTTGCGAATAGCCGCGCGAGCGAGTGTTATGCAAGCTTTGTGCATGAGCCGAGAGAGGAAAAAGGAAGAAAAGGAAGAGGAGGACGAGGAGGAGGACGACGACGAAGAGGAAGAGAACGAGGAGGAGGAGGAGAAGAAGAAGGAGCGTGGATGAAAGAGAGAAAGAGAGAGAGAGAGAGAGAGAGAGTGAGAAAAGATCAAGATCGTTTTTCGTCAAGTCACGTGACGTGCGAGGAACTACGTCAAGAGGAGACACCGTCATAGTCATCTCGTTTCGAAAGGGTTGTCATCCGTATGACAACGTATTAGTACGTAAAGGTCGTACACTCGCGTGAATTTCGACGATTTTTCGTGTGCTCAAGTTCGTTCTTTTTTGTTTTTTCTTCTTCCAACGGATGATATAGTGAAAATTAAAAGAAAAAAAAAAAAAAAAAAAAAAAGAGAAAGAAAAAATAGAGGACGCTACACGTTCGCGATCTGGTGACCTTACGTTGTGGATCTTACGCGAGCGCCATGAGGATAGAATCTAATCAGATCAATCGACGTACCAAGGGATAGGAAAGATAAATAAGAAAACAAAAAGTGAAGAAAGGAGAAAGAAAAAGAAAAACGCATCCGATATCCCGTTTCCTCCCCCCCCGGGCGTTTGTGATCGTTTTAAACGTGATTCCTCCCTATGTCGGGAAATACATCAGGATGATAATTCGGTCGTCCCGCGGTAGGTGGTGGGAGTGCAACGCGAGTTTTTTATTAACGTTGTATCATCGGAGCTTGAGCTTTTTTTTTACTTTGTCGCGGGGAGGGGGAGGGGCGAGGAACAGTGGAGCGGTGGTTCGTTTATCCTTAGAGTGAACGCTTGTCACTAATTCAATAATAATAATAATAATAATAATAATAATAATAATAATAATAATAATAAATAAATAAATAAAAGGAAACGGACATAGTGATTACGGATACCGGATTCTAAGGATATTAGAAGAAGAACGAAAAGAGATAAAAAGAAAGGGAAGGTAGACGATACGAGAAAAAGAGAGAGAAAGAGAGAGAGAGAGAGAGAGAGAGAGGGGTGTATCAACGGGGATAGTAAAACGGCAGCTGCTGGCGAACTATCATGCTCGACGAGTTCCGTCGAGGATGACGTAGTGTCGAGCGGAAGCAAGGGGCGTTACGGTTTGCACGGTGTACGCGCTGGATAGAACCGCCTCGGCGGGGTTAGGGGTGGTTGGGGGTGGCGGTGGAGTAAGCAGCAGCAGTAACAGCAGCAGCAACAGCAATAGCAGCGGTGGAGGAGGGGGAGGAGGGGGAGGAGGAGGAGGAGGAGGAGGTGGAGGTGGAGGAGGAGGAGGAGGAGTAGGAGTAGGAATAGGAATAGGAGTAGGAGGGTGCGGTGGTGGTGTAGGTGGTGTAGGTGGTGTAGGTGGTGTAGGTGTTGGTGTCACGGCACCGAGCCTGATAAACGTTTGTGGACCACCCGGAACATCCCTTGCACCGCCGACGGATTACGCGACGGCTGCGGCTGCGGCTGCGGCGGCGGCGGCGGCTGCAGCGGCGGCGTCGGCGGCGGCATGTTATCCCACGGGATCAACGCTCCCACTTTCTACGTCGCAACAACACCCATCGCAACAACAACAACAACAACAACAACAACCGCATACCGTTGATACCACGATGACACCTACGTCAGCACCTGTGCCGACCCCGACTTCGGCGTCGGGCCCTAACAATCCTGTCGCTATGAGCCAACTTGGGACCGTCTACGCCACCAAACGAAGACGACGTAACGGCAAGAGGTTTGTCAAATCTTTGATACATTAAATATGCGTAACGAATCACCAATTTAATCGATAATTGTTCGGGGAATATTGTCGATGGGATTCGTCGAAGCGATCGTATTGGTTTTCGATAACACCGACTCTTCTTTCTCTTATTATTTTTCTTCTTCTTCTTGTTTCTTACCCTTTTTCGGAATATACTTATTTCTTTTCGAGATAAGTCTTATCGATTCGCCGTACCAAGTTTTTTATTTTATTTCTCCTTCTTTCTCTCTTTCTCTCTCTCTCTTTTTTCTGTTTTTGGTGCGTTATAACGCACGATCACGTATATAGAGTTACGAGAGGTTAGACAATTTTAAATATAAGAACAAATTATTATCCTTGGTATCGATCGTACTGATTCGTTGAAAAACGTAAAACCCCCATCGTAACGTGCCGACCAGATTCGGACGGTAAGCGCACGTAAATATAAATATCAAACGTTTCAATATGAAGATCAATCGGAACTAAACCTTTCTCCTGGTCTTACTTTCGACGATGTTTATTTTTTATTTATTTATCTATCTATTTATTTATTTATTTATTTATTTATCGTCTTTTATTCTGTCCTCTTCCCTTCCCCGCCCATTCAATTTTACAAACGATAGTCATAGTCAGGGCAGTATAGCAATCGTGTCAATGAAACCAAGAATGATACCGGCTACTCACGTGCAGTTTAATCGTTCGAAGGGACGATAGCACCGAGTATCGTGATCGTCTGCATAAATCATGCGTGACTTCGAAGGTGTTAATGGAAGAGAGAGAGAGAGAGAGAGAGAGAGAGAGAGAGAGAGAGCTCGACTGCTCGCGCGTAGATAGGTAATTGTATCCATTTAGAGACGTTTCTAAAGACATTAGATAGTCGTTAATCGACGACGACTAACATGTTCTACGTATTCACAATCTACATGATATTTTTTTTATTCTTTCCTTTATTCATTTATTTATTTATTTATCTTCTTTCTTTCTTTCTTTCTTTCTTTCTTTCTTTCTTTCTTTCTTTTTTTAAGGATAACTGGCAATTATCAATTCTACGACGCTCGGAATCAATCGACGAGCTCACGTTTTTCGATATCTATTATTTTATATCTACGTACACATACGCTCACACGCACGCACACACACGTATATTTTATATTTTTTTAAGACTAATTGTTATTAAACCTTATCACTATTCGACGATGTTCGAACGAGTCGAACGTATTTTTATTTTTATTTATTTATTTATTTATTTATTATTATTATTCTTTTTTTTTTAATAAAATTAATCGACGAACCCGACGAGTTTAAAACGTCTACTGTCTAAATGTCTTTTCTTTTTATTTTCTTCTTCTTCTTCTTCTCCTCCTCCTCTCCATCCTCTCTACTCTCGAACATCGTAGAAATTTACTCGCGAGATAATCGTCGTTTGAGAAATTCAAATAATCTACGGGCAATCAAGTAAAATCCTTTAATCCTTTATGGCAACGAGATATCCACCAATCGTCTTTCTCATCGGTTATATTATTTTCTTCGTTTTATATTTATTGTTATCGTCCGCACGTTTACTTACTCCGCGCGTTCGTGCAAACACGTGCCTCTCGTTGCGGCCGGCAGAACGAAAGCACGTGCTTTATAAATCGAAGGAATTACACGTCGCACACCCTCCTGCGTATCGAACGAAAGAGGATACACGTTCGTGTAGAGTCAGAATACTAAACTTAAGCCGACGGCAACATAATGCGAGCTTGATTACGAAGGAATGGGAAATTAAACGTTGGAATAAATTCTCTAGAAATTTTTCCACCTCGGTACTATGCCTGCCTTTATTTCTTTTTTTTCCCTCTGTTTTCTCTTTATTTTTTTTTTTTTTTTGATCTTTTTCCTCCTCCCCTTTTTCGAAACTGTCGAGCTATCGACATTGATGGGAGAGGGGGTGGGGGTGGGGCGATCATACGATTCTAATACATACATAAATACATAAATACATATACCTATACATATACATATACATATACATATATACATACATACATGCATATATATATATATATATATATATATATATATATATATATATATATAAGCAGGGAAGACATTTCGATCGAAAAATCATTCAAATTTATCGACTTTTCTTTCCTTTTTTCTCAATTAACTTCGATCAAAAGGGAACATACATTATTCTCTCGATCGACGAAAGAAATATCAGTCTCGATATTAACGATGACAATTCTATACCCTTAATTCGCGATAATAAGAAGGAAATCATTGGCGTTAAGTCGGATCGTACGAAATATTTCTAATATTATATCTCGAAAGCGTTGGCAGAATTAACACGTATCCCCCATCCGCCCGCTTAAATTATATACTTATCTACTTACGGACCTAAGTAAGTAAGTACTTGCTTGCTTCCTTCTTTGCTTTTACCTATGGTTTGAACTTTTTTCTTTCCTTCTATCTTTCTTTATTTCTTTCTTTTCAAATTTGACTACGTCAAAGAATCGTTCCGAAGGATGGTTATCTCGTTCAAGAGGTTATCCTGTCCGAGGGATATACATTCGTAAGAAGAGCTCTAGCTCGGTGATCTCTCGAGGATCACGAAGGAACGTAATGGAGTTTTAAACGGTCTTTGGAGGTGTAGGTACTCCAAAGGCAACACGGATCGTCGATCCTTTCTCTCTCTCTCTCTCTCTCTCTCTTTATCTTTCTCTTTCTTCTCGTCCTGTATACCTCGGCTTTCGTTTTGATACGCCAAAGAAGAAAAGGGATGAGATAGTCGTCCAGACTTATTCCGTCCACAATGGGGGAATGCCTCGAGGCTTTCTACATCACATGATTCATCCTTTGCTTCCTCTGCTCCTTCGTTTTACATCGAGGCGCGTCGATCTACGAAGTAGTTCTTACCCTTAGGCCATGAGGAACTTCGATCGAAACGTTTGCCCTTTTCGAAATGGTAGGCCAGTGATTTTCCCGTCAACGAGGAACGCAATATTTGATCTTCCTCGAGAGAGAAATTCGCTAGGTAAAAGGAAGAAGAAGAAGAAGAAGAAGAAGACGAAGAAAAAAAGAAAGAAAGGAAGGAAAAAAAAAGAAGAGAGAAGAAACAAGGATTCGAGCGTAGAATACGAAAAGAAGTCGCACGTAGGGAACGTTTTTTCTTACTTCTCTCTCTCTCTTTCTCTCTCTCTCTCTCTCTGCCCTTTTCATTTCTTTTCTCTTCATTTCGTCGCGAATGACAACGAATGGGAAGATTCATCTTTAACGATCCTCGCGTTATCTGTTTGTAACGAGGGCAACGCCGGAGTTTCCCTAAAATTTTCGATGGTTCGAGGAATCTGATGGAAGAAGAAGTAGAAGAAGTAGAAGAAGAGGAGGAGGAAGAAGAAGAAGAAGAAGAAGAAGAAGAAGAAGAAGAAGTTACCTTGCGATGCACGCCGCGCGCTCTTGCCGCCGTTGCCTAATGACAGCAGCTTCTATAATTTGGAGTTTTTGAACGAACGGCTAAATTACCGGCGAACCAAGGGATTACTGTTATTACACGCGGCCGCGGACTCAGTCGAAAGCTGATTATACTTTAGTCAGTATCTCTCTCTCTATCTCTCTCTCTCTCTCTCTCTCTCTCTTACTCTCTTACTCTTTCTCTCTTACTCTCTCTTTTACTCTCTTGATCTTGACTCTCGTTCGACTGTCAGCTTCGCTCTCGTTCGCCCGTTCTCGATCCTCTAGTACAAGGGACGACGGCACGAGAAAGGGCTACGTAGGGCCCCTTAACTTTAATTCCACTTTTCTGTTGTGATCCGTCGTCGAAACGATTCGTTAACCTATCCTCCAAATACTATTTTCTCATTTCCTTCTCTCCCTACCACCACCCTCTACCACCACTCTACACCCGCTCCCGTTCTCACCCTCTCGCCCTATCCGTGGGCCCGTGGGCCCTGTGCCCCTGTGCCCCCGTACCCCCTGCGATCGACTCACTCTCCCCGTACCTCCTCGAGCGACGTTTCGATCGTCGTCCTTTTTGTACGATCGATTTTCTTACCCTTCTTACCTCGCTCACGCACCTACCCCCTTCGATCTTAGAGGGGTACACGTCGGACATACTCGAATTGACTATATCTCTTTTTTTTTCATTTTTTTTTTTTTTTTTTTTTTCATTATATTATAATCTTATTTCACTCCTCTCGATTCTACTCGTGCGCGCTCGTGCTCGACGATCGAAAAACAACAAATTTCTATCTAAAGTTTCTACGATATCCGACGGATCAATCGTCAAGCATCATTTTTTTTCCGGTTAATATCGAAAACGTTGTAAGGATCCAATGAGCCAATCGAAATTGTTTATCCATTCGTCAATGGTATTTCGAGCTATTAAAACGAGAAAGAGAGAGAATGAGACAGAGAGAGAGGGAGAGAGAGAGAGAGAGAGAGAGAGAGAGAGAGAGAGAGAGAGAGAGAGAGCAGTTAAAACTCTCGAGGCGCACCGTAGTAGACCCCCCCGCACCCCGATCATTCTCGTTCCATGGACGCGCGGGTACGGCCACGTTTTGGCTGATTAGTTCTCTTAAGTAATTGCCGTGCATCCTTATGACCTTATAACGTGAGTTTATAGCCCTGTAATGAACCTGCCTCCAAAGACGTTAGCCTCGCTTAAACCGAACTTGCTGCTGTTATACGCTTTACTCCATAAGATACATATTACGGTTCGCCATGCTCATATCGATTTAAAAAAAAAATTAAATAATAATAATAATAATAATAATAACAATAATAATAATAATAATAATAATAATAATAATAATAATAATAATAATAATAATAACAATAATAATAATAATAATAATAATAATAATAATAATAATAATAATAATAATAATAATAATAATAATAATAATAATAATAAAATCGTTCACTGTCGTTAAACGCCGATGGCGTTCACGAAAAATGATCTTGTAGCCATTGTCGTCATTGATGTTGTCGTTGTTGTCGTTTATTATTATTATTATTATTTTTATTAGATTATATCGAAGGACCAAGCGGTCAGTCATGCGTATAATTGTTTTCGATGGATGACACTTAATTTTTTTCGTTCGGCTTTATCCACCTCTTTCCTTCTACGCTCTTTTTTGTTTACTCTTCACCTCGGCCCACTTTTATTTTTTTCCTTTTTTTTCTTGCTTTTTCTTTCTTCTTCCTCTTCTTCTTCTTCTTTTTATTCTTCGTTACTACCGCTCGATGCAGCTCTCGCGAAAGAAGGGGACAAAAAAAATGAAAAAATTAAAAGAGACAAAAAAAAGAGAAGAAGAAGAAGAAGAAGAGGAGGAGGAGGAGGAGGAGGAGGAGGAAGAAGAAGAAGAAAAGAAAAATAAAAGAGAAGGGAAAAAAAATATGTGTCGCAGGAAGGTACGAGAGGAGAAGAATTTCATTCTCGGTATTAATCGAGGATATAATTTACCTACTCTTTCCACGTTGCAACGTTGCAGCAGCCTGTAATTTAATAGACTCGCCTTACGTTAGTCAGATGCGAGCCACGATGCGTTTCGACCCGTGGTACACATGGCGTATACCCGGATTCGCGACAAGACCATTACTCGCGGAAGAGTCATAACTCCCGTAACCCGCCGCCGTTCCAAACAGATTTAACACCTCGTATCCAATTATGATTGGTGCTCCATTATGTTTATACCTGTGCGTTTACGTTACTGCTTCCGAAATGAAGATTCCCCTCCCCCGCTCCCTCCGGCTCACCCCGCCACCGTCTACATCCCAAGGAAATATAATACGCTCGCGCGCGAAAACCCATTTGGAATTCTCAAACGAAAACCGAATTATCGAATGCTCCATGAAACATGAAAAATCTTATATTCGCGCGAGTATATCGGCGTCGTATCTGATGGTATTGAACGACGTACAAAAAATAATTTCTCCGGCGGACGGATGGACCGGAAACGAAATGGGACGAATTGAAAAAAAAAAAAAAAAAAAGAAAACAAAACAAAAATAGTAGAAAAAGGAAAAAGAAAAATGACGCGAGTCTTTCTTCCTTTTTTTTTTCATATCGTTCGTTGCATTAATTTCTTTCTTTCTTACTTCCTTCTTCATTCTCATCGTCGACAAAGTTCTCTACTCGCAATTATTGTTTCATGATAACGTAGGGTGGGGGAGGGGGGAAGGGTCGTCGATTGATAAGAGACTAATCGTTAGGTATTAGCGATATGCTGCACTGGCTGTGAAAGTGTAAAAACGATTCGAGACGAACGTGGTGGTGGTGGTTGTGGTGGTGGTGGTGGTGGTGGTGGTGGTACGTTCGATCTCTTTCGGCGTGTTCCAGGAGTGCTGAATGGGCCTCACAGCAAGAAATATCCGTCCTACGTGGTTACGGCACCGTGAATAGAGCCATAACGAAGTGAAATGTGCAGGTGAATTTATGCTCCAGGAACGGAGGTGCCTCTTAGGCAGCCGTTGCTCGAACACGGGGACCAATACTAGGTATCGAAGGATCCTTCAAACGAGAAAGAAAGAAAGAAAGAAAGAAAGAAAGAGAGAGAGAGAGAGAGAAAGAGAGAACTTACTTACTTGGAGAGAAAGAAGAAACGAGTTTGATTTTCTTCGAATGTATATAACACATGCATATATATATATATATATATGTTTACTCGTCAGGTTTATCGATAATAAAAATAATATCAATGGAATTACGTACCGTCGATCACATAGAATGATCTTAGATTATATTAGAAAACGAGATAAATCGTCGAGCTTGTCGCTATAGAATGTCGTCATTGAAAAATGAAGAGATCATCGCTCTTTCCCGGGGGACTTTTCAATCCATGACAATTTTTACGGAAAGCCCGTACGAGCGCTCCGTTACGAGATCCGTTTAAATTCTTACGGGTTCGTAGACTTTGGATGGGTGGGTGGATGGGTGGTGTGATGGGTGGGGGTAGGTAGTTACAGCTTCGAACGTTTAACTCGCGATCGCACGTCGCGAGAAGTGATAATCCTCGTAGGCACTCTTTTGAAATTTCATTCGGAATGAGGGGCGGCCCTGTGTGTCGGTTGGCAACGATGTATCTCATCCCGGATTTCGGGGCCCCGGACTCGAGGCAGCAAGCAGGACCGGTACGGCGCTGTGTGTTTAACTATTCAATAATTCATCCCGCCATTCATCACCAACGAAGTGTAAAATTTATCTTATTTTTATGTATTGGCCCCCTCCAGTTCGCCCCCACCATGAATCAAACTCTTATTAGTCTCGATTTGTTTGCTGAGCGCGCGCGCGCGCGCGGCCAAGATCTCTCTCTCTCTCACTCTCTCTCTCTCTCTCTCTCTCTCTCTCTCTCTTTCTCTCTCTATCTTCTCCTTTCTTTCCTTTTTTCCTTCGTCGTTCTTTCTTCTCTCCTTTTTCTTTTAAAGTCTTCTTTCTCATAAAAAAAAAAGAGGAATGGAAGAAAAAAGAAATTAAAAGACGAAACTCTCTATGAAAGTAGACACAGTATAAACTACTCCGCGTATCGTTCACGATCGTTTTCTCGTAATTTTCGAAGGTCGATAATTAATCACGTCGTTCAGGATAATTTATTCGTTCCACCTTTTTTTTTTTTTTTCATTAAGAAGAGTACGAGAGGGAGGGTTGGGAGAGGGTTGAGAGTGACACAGACGTTTGGTCCTCGATTAAAGAGAGAGAAAGAGAGAGAGAGAGAGAGAGAGAGAGTCACAGGTAGTAAGTAGGTACTTAGATACGTGGATACACAACATATATACTTCCGGTGGACAGGAGTACCGGGGTATATCTCATTGTCATTACGTCACTAGACTCTGTCATTTGCTTTTTTTCAAGCATCCGTTTTTCTCACCGCGGGATACACCGAGGGCTTGATGATCGTAATTATAGACGAGCCGTTGTAAAGAAGGCAGGCAGGACGAAAGGACAGACGGACGGACGGACGGACGGACGGATGGTTGGACGGATGGTTGGACGGACGGACGGATGGTTGGACGGATGGTTGGACGGTCGGACGGACTGACAAACTCGACGGAGTCTCTAACGCAGCTGCGTACACGTGTCCACGCGCGGTGCGATTTGTTTCGACTTTTTGGCTTCTCGATTTGCTTTAGTTTTCGTCTCTCTCTCTCTCTCTCTCTCTCTCTCTCTCTCT